>QNQO01004487.1:0-24801 GCA_003290165.1 Berberis thunbergii | reverse complement strand
TATGCTTGAGTAGGGGTGATGATTTTCAGCATTTAGCCACGGTTTTAAACCGTTGCAAGAACAATAGCAACGGTTCTGAGCCGTGGCAACAATAGCCACGGTTTTAAGCCATGAGAAAGTATGGATAATAGCAACGGTTTTAAACCGTGGCTAACAAGGTAGCAACGGTTTTAAGCCGTGGCTAACCATGGCCACGGTTCCAAGCCGTGGCTAAACAGTGAGAAATAAACCGTGGCAAACGAGATAGCAACGGTTTTTAGCCGTGGCTAACCCTGGCCACGGTTCTAAGCCGTGGCTAAACAGTGAGAAATAAACCTGGCAAACGAGATAGCAACGGTTTTTAGCCGTGTCAATTCATGGCCACGGTTTTAAGCCGTAGCAACTGATGAAGAACGCCCACGGTTCCTAGCCGTGGCAAGCTGCAACCACGGTTGTAAGCCGTTGGCAGTTAAAACAAAATTCAAAAAAAAAAATTGTTTTGTTAAATTAAATAATCAAAAAAAATTTATATATTTTTTTGCTGCTGCAGCAAAATCACAGCCGTGGCACTTGCAAAATCAGTCCTTACTATGGTTTGTGTCATGCCTCCGGCACGAATAAGATTCCACCAAACTATATGCTAGATAAATACAAAATCAACCGTAAAAAGGAACTTGTCAAGTTTTGACGCCAAACAAAAACATGTAAACAAATAGCACTAATGTACAATAACAGGATTAACCTGAACAAATGGAACCTTGTTATATCATGTTTCGCTCGCATCTAAAACAAAAGAATTTCTCTATGTTTTTCCAACAATACAAATCCACCTAGTTATAATGTAAGAAAATACATTGATGCCCTTAGGAACAGGCCCCATTAATTTCTTTCGGTAGTTGCTTGTTCAATATACTGAAAATGATGAGAATGCAGCACCTGGTAGTTGCTTGTATATGGCCGGTGATGGTTGATACAACGACACACTTTGCACCCCAGAAACAAGCAATGTATGCGCATTCTCCTGTCCAACATACTGCTGCCCGTACTGGCTCAGACCAGAGCCCTGCAGTATAAAAATTAGTCAGTACTCAATGACAGACAAACATGACCTATAAAGATTGCTAATAAACCAAAGCTGATGATGAAAATGATGAAAACACTGGCAGCTCTTTGGAAAATTTACCATTCTCTGAATCTTGGTAATCAGACAACCTTCCCAGCTTCCAATCAATGAGAACACCATCTCCCCAGTATGAAACAACCACTTGAGCTGAAAAAGAAACAAGGATCACCTGTTTAATTCATTACAAGTGCCAAATCCCACAGAGTGTAAAAATCATGAAAATAGAATATAAAAAGGTAAACCAAAAACCCATCTCAATATATCAACTCTATCAAGTTCAAAGACCTACATGAACTGAATAACGAAACCGCATTGAAGCTAAAGCAGATGAACAATCGCAAACAACGAAAAAAAGGTGTTGAAGATGCAAAAAACAGTAAAATTTCAATGAAGTAATATGTATGACCAATATGGGAACATGTTGGAGTTGTCAATGTGTACAAATAGAACTAAAGTGAATTCAATCTGGAGGTATATAATTAACATTGGGAACATGTTGGAGTTGTACTTGGTAAATTGGGTTTGGGAATATAATTAAGAACTTGAGACAAACCCAAGAGAAACAGTCCTCGTAAGGAATGAATGAACGCATGTGCACAATAAAAACAGTAAAAAAAAAAGGTGTAAGCAGTGGAAAACTGGTTGAGGAAAATAGCCAATTGAGACTGACAGAGAAAAAGAAACATGTCAAACACAAACACACATGCACTAGACCATATAACCCAACAAAATGGAAAGAAAATCACATATCAATAGCCAAGCAACTGACTAATCGTTGAGATATTGATCCTCAAAATTATGTCAGGACTCCAAAAACAATCAAGTATGACATGGCAGAATGGTGCAATGCATGCCACAAAGGTTTTTTGAGTTGAGAAACATGAGAATTGTAACTATTCAATGAGCATCATGAAAGAAATCCAAACTATGAAGTGTTTTGAGCTCTAAACCAAAAGCACAGAATGGAAAGATATGAAAAAAGTAGGCAAAATGCTTGGAAAGATGTGGTTCCAGTTAAAAAAATCCACAAATCACATCCATCAAAAGCTAAGCTCATATACTGAGGATATCCTTGCTTTATCTACAAGTTTATTCCCTCTTAACTGGCCATACATTGAGAAGTAAAATTGTAACTGATCTTATTCAGTAGACATTGTGTTTACACAGATCTATATATGGCACCATGTGAGTTTTACGAAAACAATTAAACTCTCCATGGCTAGCAGAGAACCAACACACATATAGACACAAGAACTGGTCCTCATAAAATAAAGCACAAGCCAAACAACCTGTTATTTGGACTCAATAAACTGGAGTATCCAGACATTGACCTTGGCTCTTGTCCATTTTGATACTATGAAAATCTAAGAAGCGGGTACTGTGATACAAAATGAAATTTCCCAACTGAGAATAGCCGAGAATCATACCTGCCAATACATGAATGTTTGAATTATGTTGCGTTATAAACTTAGTTGATGTGTTTAGGTGATGCATATGCTATAAATTTGAATAACATAAAGTATGATTTAGAGTAAATTGCTAAGGATTTAGTTGATTTGTTATTCAAAAAATTTATGATTGATATATATTGTGATGTTAGAAAAAAGTACTTATTTATATTATTAAAAAATATATGGTCATATACAGTGGCTGAGCCAAGACTATCACCAAGAGGGGCAAGAAAATAATAACAAAATTATAGGGGACAATTAGTTAAATATAAAACTGGGACCCACAAATTCACTATAGGATACATGAGTTTTGAAAATTTTAAGGGGGGCAACTGCCCAGTGTCTTGTATGTGGCTCCGCCATTGGTCATATAAAAGGAGGCACCGTTTCCAGTGCTCGCTTAGGGCACCCAACATGCATGTTAGGGTCAACCCTAATAATATCATATATATTGCATATCAATGAAGTAGTGTATCACAAAAGATGGAGTTACTATTTTCATGCGAATATGAAACCAATATGGGTTAGTTTTTTCTTCTTTCTCTTCCAAAATATAAAAAATCTAACACAGACCAGTATCACAACATTTCTACCTAATAACGCAGCTAAGGTGAGTTATTTAGAAAACAATAAGTCAACTAAAGACCAAAACAAATAATTCATCTAGTAAATATTGTTATGTTCTAAAAACATACCTCGTACTAACAACTTCAAAAGAGTTGGCAGAATATAAGTATGAAAGTTTAGGATCACTGTCAACCTTTATTCATTGAAGGTCGTATCTGAATTGTACGAGAAGGAAGCTGTAAATATGAAGATAATCAAGATTACTATATAGGCATGACCTGGAAAAGTAAAACTATCGTAAGTATGTTTTCCTTTGGATATGAAGTCCGAACACTTCAAAAGTTTGTATCAATATATGCCAAACTGTGTCCCTTCAAGTGTTGAATACAGTAAAATGTGAAAATTATAATAGGCCTGTGGTGACTAAAAATTTTCGTAATACGGCTCAAGGTTCTTTGTTTTATGCCTTTTAATCTATGTTGTCTGAGGCTCCTTTGTGGCTATAATCTAAGCTTATAGCCAACAAAGCACATTTCTATAATAATAATAATTTAAAAAAAAAAAAAAAACCTCGCCTCAGCCTTGTAGTGCTGAAGTACCATACCATGGCCAAGGCCGAGGCAACCAATGGGCTGAAGACACCCTATGTGCTTTATTGAAATGGTCAACTTAAAATAAAGTGAAAACACATGAAGAGAAAACACCCCCTCTTGAGATGACCATCAATCAGACATAACTTTTTGTTAAGTAGAAAAGTTCCTTTTACTGCCAGACATATTGTAAAACAAACGACTTTGGATAAGCAAGACTGTAAGACACGGAAAAAAAACCCATCATCACGTGTGATATGTGTAAAGGTTACATGAAAGTAAATAAAAACATAAGGCAACAGCTAACAGGCGTCCCTACCCAATTCAAGCATGCGAGAGTCTGCGATTTGTCAACCAGATGATCTTCCCACATTTTCAATACGATCAAGCTTCCTCTAAAGACACCATTAAATCACAAGCATTGAATATCACACAAGTTTGGAAGCACCAAACCATAATACAGTATCAATTTATCAAATATGAAAAACATCACAATGCAATTGTAGTGTGACATGTACAAGTGGCACAAACCAAAAAGGAAATGTTTTAAGGCTGAACATGAAGAGCTGTGGTTGATCCATGGAAAGAGTTCTCTTTACTACTAACTTTCTGTCTAATTCATATATCCAATACGAGCCGTGAGCTTACAATATCACTATATGGACTAAAAAAAAATGAATACCTGAAATTCTTGTTGCCACCAAGCAATTGCCTCCACGTACATTCAAGGGACATTTCAACGCCAAGTCTTCTGAAATAAAACCCGTGCCATCAGTATGTATCAAGGCTCCCCATCATCACCATAGATTAATATCGCCATCCTCATCCTACTATTTTAAAAGATTTTATATTTTTTGCTACAGATATGGACAGTAATAAATCTGCATTTACCATATTCTCTGCCTATTATACAAATAAATAGAGAAAACGACTATACCTGGCAAAGTATAATCTTCAATCCTCTCAATTTGCACGGTCGAGAGATCTACTTCCAACTTGAATTGTTTTCGACAGTATAAGAGAAAATCTGCATTTACCAGTATCTTTTTAACTCGGTAAAGATGCGACGTGCAATGTGCAACTTCAAATGGAGAAAGGTCGTATTTCACCAACCTAGCCATGTATTTAGCCAAAGTGGACACCATGTGCACATGCATAAATACACACCGCGCCTCATGTATAGGCTTGTTAAATAAGATATATTGTTGATTTCTATCATTCAGAGAATCAGACTCGATGCATACGAATAAACACATGACAGAAGATGAAGTTGGGTTTTTATTTTCCATTTCGCCCACATCTTTAAGATATTTCTTCTTCTTAAATTTAAATTATAGTATTTTCAGAAAAAAAAAATAATAACAATAATATATAAAACAAATAAAACAACATTATTAGTTTGTTATTTGATCTCAATTTCTACATGGCTATAAGTTGCATCAGCCATTAAGTCATCTTAAAAACAGCATGAATTGATCACTACAAGGGTTTAGGTGGGTATATTGTTTGTTACAATAAATAAAGAGTAAATGGACTAAGTCATCCATATCAAATGTGAAACCTCAAGTTAGGAGAATTAACAGAGCATAATTGATGTTCCATTTTTTAGTTTCAGACTTTCAACACACAACTTCCTCCCTCATAAGCAATTTTGAGGAAATTAACACAATTATAAGACACTCATGGGCAAACTTACTTGTACACTGAAAGAATGCTTCCGAGAAGGGAGAGAAGAGAAAAGGATTTTTCTACACCCTTGGCGGGCTTTGATAGCAACAAGTAAGAGACAGGGCCTACAAGGACTGGACGGTCTCAAGGCCAAGCTGCAAAACAGAAGAAGGAAAGATTTAAGGAGACTTAACCATTACCAAGTAATATCAACATGGCATAGCTCTACCATTACAATTCGACTAATAATAAAATTCCTGAGTGCACATACCGCCTTGGCCTGTTTGTATTCATTCACTGCCTTGTGGGAAGAATAAGTGAACTTGGTCTCTGGTCCCAACTCAGGACAATGAAATGGTTGCATCAATTAGAACCCAATTAATACACAAAACTCCATGGATCAATGAAACTTGTTTGAAATTATGAAAAAGGATATCATGACTTACTAGTGGTGTCAAACCACTTGGTCATTTCCATAGCACGTACAGAGGCATTTCCTCTGGCCATGGAAAAGTAGGTGTCAAACCCAATCTCACCACCAGTCCAGTTGTATCTGGAAGGAACAGCTCTGATCATCGCTATAGCGTCAAGCACTTGATCATAGTATGAAAAGGTGTTGCTGGGGATGCACTTGATCTCGACCGAAGCCATTTGCTTCCAAATGGAGGACCTGAGATTAGTAGAAACCTTCTGCAAATCCTCTGCAGTGGTCTTGCCATCCCAGGAAAGATTCCAAGGCGAAAATAGTCAGTAACACGAGGTTGGTTAGTTATGAGAGCTATAGAGATGAAAATAGTCAATACCATTTGGAGATCACGGCTTCCCGAGGTACTTTCTATTAGATGAGGAGTGCATGAACATCATAAATGACTGGCCTCTCAAACCATGGAATCATCAGATGTGTTCCTTCAGGATAAACCTGCATGCACAATCTATTGTGAGTAGATGATGCAGGAACAAACACCTTGAAAATGAAAGATATATATGATACAAGTATGTGATTATGTAAGTTTTTCAATTCAGATTCATTTAGTGTATGTCTAATAGATTGTGTGTGATTATGTAAGTTTGGGGTGCAATCAGACCCCACCTGTCATATAAAACAGTTTAACGTTTGGCGTGCAAACCAAGGCCATGCCATTTCTCTCCACGGCTTCTCTTCTACCTTTTCTCTTCCTGTCTGGCTTTTGATATGATACTTAACTATCTTCTTCCCAATTCTAGTATTTTTCAACTACTCAAGAACACCGAGTAATAACATGTGAAACTTAGAAGATGTTGAGGAGAAAAAATAATGTTATGTAAATAAAAGAAGCAGCAAGACAATAGAAAACAATAAAGCTGCATCATTTTTATATGAGAACACACTGCAAAATTGTTAATGATCAAATAGAGGACACAGAAGTTAATGAGTTGCTCACATTACAAGAAGTAGAAAAAGAAAGGGGAAACAAAACATTAGTCATTAAGAATGTCATCCCAGCTGAACACGAATCTATCAAAAGCCACATGCTGGATTGATTTTTAGGCTAATCCTTATTGCCAAATATCCTCTTTAATTGAAATGAGGCATTTTTGCATCCATACAATTGCTTAAGAAGCCAACAAAGAGAAATTACTAACTAAGTTGTCCAGACATAACCCCTGAACATCTATTGGACTTGCCTATTACATTTCAAACATTACTATGTTCAAAACAACCCTTGTGGTACCATGGGAGATCACTATGAGAAAATGTAACTGCTGTGTTCCAGTGGGAAAATAATTTAATGACAAACATTCCTACGAATGGATTTTGGTGGTCTACAAATGAACTTCTGTCTATGTTTCTGTTTCTCAAGTTCTGAAACTTCTAATTGACAGTTTGGTTAATTTTGGGATCTAACACAGGGTTTCCTTAAAATAAACTCTTACTTTGGTGCAAGAATCTTCTCGGGTGTAACATATTCTCGCAATGAATGTAGATTTCTTATTTAGTATCTATAAATTGCACCCCAGTCCTGTTCTTATACAGCTGACACACTTATAATCTGAAAAAATTAATCATATCTGTAAGTTTTTCAATTGAATCCTTCACAGGTTCTGGTTAGAATGACAAAACCAGACATGACTGCAAAGCACCATTTCAAATTTTTGATGAGGAAAAGTATAACATTTCCATTAGAAACTCATTGTCCATAACAGACACAAACCATACCATCACTTGAAACAAAAAATTTCCTTACCTTCATCCTTAATGCATATACTTTTCCAAGCAATTATATTCCTTTTTTTTTTTCCTATTTTAAAATTCCATTGTACAACAATACTCACAATTTATCTTTCACATGCTTTCGAACCAGTGTATGAGAATAGACTGTAAAGCTAAAAGTATAGATAACTCTCCTAGCTTCTCTACAACTAAAAGATGCAGCTATCAATGAGGTAGACCAAATTAGCAACTAAAAGTAATTATGTGGTGATATTGGACGTTTGTTCTTATTAGTTAAAATGAAAAATAAAAGTAAAAAAAATAAATCTAAGTATTAACCAATGAACCATAAAGCTTTGCTCTGTTTGAGACAAAACCAATAAGGAGAATACCTCAACCACAACTCAAAACCAGTGTGCTAACCGTGCACGCTGAAACCCGCTGCGGCCAGAAACATCACGTACAGCAGACACGCTGAATCACACTGTCAGGATCAACATCGCACTTTGTCTGCAATGCAGAGCAAGCTGAAATTGCCTGGGACGCGCTCTGTGCTGCAGTGTTTCCTTGGAGACAATTGTATGCATCCCAGATCTGTAAAAATAACATTTATATAACAAACAAATAAGCAAAAATATCACTACAATGGAGAAAAACAAGAGGGAAATGTAAAATAATAAAAACTGCATAATGGCACCTTTCTCTCTTTCATATCTACGATAGCCCCAGTATTACCATCAATGCCAATCCACTTCTTACCATTGGCATGCTGCAAGAAATATCTCATTATTATAGCAAGAGAAATTTTGTTATCTTTTGTATCTTATAGACTCTATATATGCAATTAGTTTACAAAACAAGGCAGATGCAGTTCAATTTCTACCTTTCCTTGCAAGGCAGTCATTGTCCGGATAACATTGACTCCACAGTTTTGAGCTAGTGTCCTTGGAATTTCTTCAAAGGCTAGAGCAGCAGCTTCATAAGGCCACTGTTATTGAAAAAACATACAAACATTTAAAAAATTAAAAGTAAAACAAATTGTGTAGTCATTGCCTGACCCTGACCTACATGAACCGTACAACAGGCGGCACTCTAAAACCTGAAGAGTGACTCTCATCCAAGCTCATATACATTCAAAGCTGCAGACAGGAATTACAGATAAAATACTTGCAAAGAGCAATTGACACTGTGAACCACGATATCAAAAATACCTTCTGTGATGCCATATATCTTTATAATGATCTCATACAAATAGTGAGGTGTAAGTTTTTGATTGCAACATAACAACAATGCCCATTTCATTACCAAGCTGTATAGGTTGGCAAGTTCTCAAAATATGTTATCCGAGGGTTTGAGATCTTTCTGTTTTTATAATTTGGGAGTTCCCATCAAAGATGGCCTAGTTCATTTGAAGAAGAAAAGGGTCTAACACATCTAAATTGCATTCTGCATAAACATTTTCTAGCAAGTTTAATAACAATTGAAACACTTGAAAATCTAGGACCTCTCTTTTGATGAGTAACATTTCCTGAAATTATTCTAATTACCAACAGCTAAAGGTATTGTTACCAGAAAGTATAGTATTCCATCCATTGATGTTGCAACTACTACTTATAGTTATGAAATTGAATGAAAACCATGTTAGGTTTAGCTCCCACAAAATTGTCATGCTAGTTTCTCCTGCCAAGTGCAATACAAACATTTATTAATTTCAAACTATTGTCCAAATATCAAAACATTATTGTAAACCAAACTCATTTTTTGCCACAAACAAGAGAAGGACAAGAAACACTGAAACCGAAGCTCATAGCTGAAAGTCCTTAAATTACCAAGAGTAACTTAAAATAAAACCGACAGGCTGTACTACTATCATGCATATCATGAGGCTGAACTTTGAAGTTTTTTTCTTGCTGTCTAAAATGGATTACTGAAGATGAACTGAAGTTTCATAGACTCATATTGGGAAAATTGAAAGGTGGATTCTGGACAGTAACTTCTTTATGTGATGTATCATTTACATATTCAAGGAAAATCCATACCTCTTGATGAATGCCAAAAATATAATCCAACAGAAATATACGCTACAAATTTAGGCTAGTTTTAAAATCCCGATTGCACGCTGAAACCCGCTGCGGCCAGAAACAACACGTACAACAATAAACATTAAAAGAAAGACATCATAATAAAAAAGTAAACATAAATAAACATTAAAAAGTAAATATAGTCAGAAAATTCACCATTAGACTCTTGGTTTTTGGGTGTTTTTGTGTAGAAAATAGAACTCCTGTATAAAGAAAGACATCATAATCAATATCAAAAGCAATACACATAAATATGAGAATAAAGCAAACTGTAGTATATGCACCATAGCAATCAAAGATGAACTAAGGTCATACCAATTGTTGCGAATGAGAATTCAAATAGAAGAAACAATGTTTCAAATGGGATGAGGCAAGCAATAGTCATTTTGTGGTTAAGTCTATCACTTAAGCTTCAGCTAGTTACCTTAAAATGAACAATCACGTGCCCGTAGTGTATTTTACTCAGCTCCTCTTTTGCTGCCACCATTACCTTGCTTCCAACATAGTTGTAACTATCAATCATCAAGTTCCACATGAGTTTTACACCATACAAAGAAATCACCAATGTTCAAATCCCCCATCATGTCTCCTTTTGGATCACTTTTGTAAAGTTTCACCCCAGTCTTGAATTTGAAGCATAAGGAAAGTCTGATTTCTGTTGCAAGGTTCAATGATCCATGACAAGCGCAAGAGAATTGATGGATAAGATCTACAACCTTTATTGCTATCGCAATGACATTCCTTTCCCAATCACAAACTTTGTAAGTCCTTGACACTGAAGGAATAGGATTGCTTGGAGAAGGAAACCTCACAACACCTTGAGAAGATGATGATAATGGAGATGGTGGTAATGGAGATGGAGGTAATGGATTTTCTGGTTGCCTTGTCGATTGTGCACGGGATGGCGGTGAATCTTCAGTTCTTTGAACAACTCCTTGTATTCCCTCACTTGTTGATGGTCTTACATAAGTTCCACTTTCAAGTCTCTCTCATATCCATCTAACATTTTCTTCCAATCTATCATATTTTTCGCTACATTTTTTTACTTCCAATGTTTTTTCCAAAAGCAATGAACGAGTGGGAAGTCCAGCATCATACCTCCATTTAGAGATAGTGGTTCCAACACAACAATTATGTCCCCTCGCTTCTTGGCCAAACACTTGGTTTAGAGGATCATCATCAATAGATGGTCAGTGGTACCCTGAGTTGAAGATTCTTGCAAGGCAGTTTTTTTTGCTTTAACTTGTTCCTTCAAAAGAATGAAAAAATAAATAAATCAGGACACAAATAATATTCAAACAACTACAAAGTAAATTAAGAATTGGGTATAAAATACATCATTGGGCACATACCATATATTGTTCAGAACCATGCGTAGGTTTTCCATCCTTTCCCGTGTGATAAGCAATCCATATGTCAGTGTGTGTGACTGGTTCCCCATCACGGTTCTTCTCAACCTATATACTATAAAGATTAGTCTCAGCCTATATAGTTAAATGGTATATAATATTGTACTAGTAGTTAGAAACTCAATTACCATTTCATACTCTACTTCTGCATCACTCTTTTGGCCACCCCCCATACATACTTTGAAGCCTTTTTTTTTTTTTTTGCATTTTGGGCTCTAATTGCCTTCGCTTCAGGGGTGCTCTCATAGTGAACAAACTCCTTCCAATCCTCCTCTCTTACACCATTTGGAACATGCTTCTCTTGTTCCTCAATGGTAGGATACTTATCCAAATAATTATTCCTAAGATCTGCCTTGAACCTTCTATAATATTCAGGCATTTTCAAATGCACACTCTTTTTCACATAATTTGGGATGTCGTATTCATGCTGCAAATAAGCCATTGAGATATAAGTTGAAAATAAAATAAGACATTATGAAAATCAATGATGTAAAATCTCACCTTGAGCCCATTCCACACATCCTCTTTGTAGTTGTCAGTAACATGGTGCCAACCCTTGAATTTGATGGGCACAAGGGTTTTAACAAGCTTTCAAATGTTTTTATTGAAATTTTTAGCACCAGGTCCAACTGCTCAATCGTGGATGTTGAACTGTATGGTCTGTTTAACTTCAATGTCATCATTTGTAAATCTAGTGACATCAATGGTGGAGAGATTGCCGCGAGTACTGTCCATTTCTATCAATGACATTATAGATATTAACCAATATCAAACAAAGAGAAATAAGAATCAACTATATACACCACATTTATAGAATCAACATATCTTGTCAAGTGATTTTCTACTTTGTTCTTCTCACAACACTCTGAATGCATCCAAGGAACTCTTATGTTAATCAAATCAATATAGATTGGGGTTTAAATGTTGTATAATCTGTTTTTGCACAACTTTTCATGATGAGAAATGAAAACTATCGCCACAACCCAGATAGGTGGGAAGTTCCCTACTAAAGGTAAACAATGCATGGTAAGCAATGGCAATCTGTTGAGCATGGAGATCAGTGTTTTCTTTTCAATAAATGATTTGATGAATAAGTAAGAGTTGATATGAGGATCAGAAGAGCTAGTACAACATAATCAACTTTGTCAGTTAAGTAGCTTTAGATCATACTTAATATCATTACTTTATAATATAGTAATAAAAGAAAAAAAGAATGCAATGTAAAGAACCAAATCAAGAATAATAAGGTTGTCAAACCATTAATCATGCCTTTGAAGAACTCCTTGAATGCAAGTATTATTTTCAGCACAGGACTTGCATGACAAGCTGAATGGAAAAATGTAGCCAAAGACAACTTGCCAACTTCACTTACTAATCCACTCTTCATAGATTCAAAGAAGATTAGAGAAGCCCATAAACAGTTGTCGGCAAGTCATCCTTGGCTGCACCATACATTCTGAGCCTACATGCAAGGCCATAGCTAAGAATGACCAAAAAGAAAAAAAGAGATGAAATGAAGAACAAAGAGATGAGTGGTTGACTTGAGTATAAGGGTAGGGACAATCATAATAACATTGCCCTGAACGCCCATTTAATTAATTACTCGTTCATCAAATTACCTTGCTCATCTCCTAACTCAGTTAATTAAGTTAAGCAACCTAGTTACCAATCTTGAAGAAGAAAATAATAACAATAATAATAATTGAAGATCACACACAGCTCCTGATGAGTACAAACCTAGCTAATTACATTATGTTATGAACTGACCTTTTTGTGATGAAGTTCTGCAGAATTGGAGAATCAAGCAGTGCACTCTCAGTACCAAGGTCAGAGTGGATGAATTTCTGGATGTTTTGTAACCTAGCAAGACACATTCAAGGCAAGAACAACCAAAGAAAGTCGAACAAATCAATGAAGACTGATTCTGCAAACTTGATTATTTGTATTGAATGCTTCTGTAAAAATTACAATGGAAGGATTGAAATGTAAAGGCAGTATTCGAGATTGCCACTCTCCTCAATGAGCAAAGCTCAATTGTACTCAGTTATTACAGAAATGAATGAATGTTATTTCCCTTGCTAGTCTATTATTTATAGCAACGGAACTAACACTAACAGTAAGTATAACAGAATTGCTTTACAGACTTCTAACAGCATATAAACTTGCCCAACTTCACTTGTCTATTAGTGTTAGAATGGAAATAGAAATGAGAATGATTTGTGTCTTTACTGTCATGCCTCAATTACAAACCATGAATTTTAGATTTATGATGGGTAAATAGGCATCTATGTTAGGTAAGGAGGGCAAATCAAACAAATTTATAAAGGGTTGACCATTACAATGGACATTCATAGGGTGTTGAAAAGAATGCCCATTATTATGAAATTTGTAATAGTCATTCTCATTACACCAATTTTATGCCAAACCAAACACATGAATGACTTTAACCATTGTAATGGACATTACCATTACAATGATCAATTTTATTCCATTAAGCAACCAAACATTCCCTAAATTTTGTAGGGTCTTAGGAGACGGCTCATAAGAATGCTAGAGTCAAAATGCTATTCACAATTTATTGGTATTGTGTGGCAGAGTTGATGGGTTTTATTTCTTCGAGCAACCATCATAATGGCAAGGTCACATTTTTTTGGGTTTGTTTGGAAGGATAGAAAATACACAAGAATCGAAACTTTTTTCAAGGATTCCATTTTGGAATGAGACCAAAGATTTAGTTTTTCATGAGAGATGAGAAAACTAGTTAGATGCATGATTATTTTTCCCGTCGTTAAATACACAATCAAACAATGGAAAATTACGTGATATGGGAAGTGGATTCCATTTCACATGAAAAATGACCAACCAAACAAACCCTTAATGAAAATGCCTACAAACCTTATTTTGCGATTTGAGTGACTGGTTTAAAATTTGCTACTAAAGATGCTCTAAAACCTTAATTGCCTTTGGAAAACAATTTTGTTCATCCACTTTAACAATAGTGAACAATGTCATTCTCATGCATCGACTAATTTATTTTATTCATATTCCACTCCTTCACTTTATATTTTTGTAGTTTTAGCAAATAGTCATTGCTTTCCTCCAACCCACCACCCAAAAAAAAAACACTTTTTCCTCCAAGAATTTGTTGGTACTCGAATCCGCAGGAAAAACTGTGGATTTTTTTTATTAAAACAAAAAACCACTCCGTCACGGATGACGTTATCCGTCCTGCCCCAATACACTCATTCACCTAAATCTCGTCACTGAGTAAATAAAGCCACTTAATTCACAATGACCAAACACTCAAAAGAAAAAAAAACGTTGGCATTCACATTTCAATCAAACTCATGTATGATAACTTTTTCCTCCAAAGTTCAATATTTTTCATCTTTGATTCTTTTGATTCACTTTGATTCATTCATAACATCTGAATAGAAAGCCAAAGATATTCTCTAAAAGTTTGATTATCTGGTTCAATTCTATCACAATAAAACCTAGTTTTTCCATAAAGCTTTCAAATGAAACCCCACTCAACCCAATTGTATACACTACTTTTAAACTCTATCAGAAATCAACTTGTGCTATTTAGGCCAGCTTCATTATCAATGAGACATATAAACAATTTTATTTTTTGGCATTTTTGATAAGAATAATAATATTGCCAAAAGGAGATTGATTCCACCTTTTAAGTTTCATGCTAGTTAGGTCAGACATAAATAAAAAAACAATCATCGAACCCTAATTTCATCATAAATAAAAGAGAACCCTAATTTCATCATAAATAAAAGAGAGAGAGAGAGAGAGAGAGAGAGAGAGAAAGAGAGTACCTGTTCGGTTGCAGTGGCTTATCAATTTTGAAGTCGAGGGAAGTCGATTGAAGTCGAGGGAAGTCAAGGGAGGAGCAGGGAAGTTGAGGGAGCAGGGAAGGAGGGGAGGAGGGAAGTCGAGGGAGGGAGCAGGGAAGGAGAAGGAGTAGGGAGGGAGCAGGGAAGGAGACGATGTCGAGTGGAGGGTTTGTGGAGGGGAGCTTCATTTTTGTCTAGGGAAGTCGAATGGAGGGAAGGTCGAGCGCCAAAATAGCCCGCCCAATTTTTTTTTCAGCTTTTCATGTAGCCACGGTTTTGAGCCGTTGCTAGAGCTAGCCACGGTTTAGAACCGTTGCTAAATTTTTTGTTGCAACAGTTTTGAGCCGTTGCAAAAAATACCCACGGTCTGGAGCCGTTGCTACTAATAGCCACAGTTTTTAACCGTGCCAAATATACCAACGGTTTTAAACCGTGGTCAGGTTTTTTTTACCCACGATTTTAAGCCGTTGGTACTTATAGCTACGGTTTTTAGCCGTTGCAAATACACCAACGGTTTAGAACCGTGGCCAGCTCGACGTAGCTAAACTGCCCTTTTGGTGTAGTGTAATAAAGAAGAGGCTTTGAAATCTGTTTCTGCCGATAAAACTGAGTCTTCAAGAACTCTATCTCGTTGCAGATCGTTTCATCCCCGGAGACAGAGGTCAGGAGTGTTGAAAAAGGTGACAGGCCCTGGTGTGGCGGAGGCAGATTTGTGTAAGCTAAGCAATAAATTTTCTAATGTGGCTAAGGATGTAGAGGTCATTACACATAGTTGTATTGTTCCAGTTGAGAAGTAAGGGTGTCTTGTTGATCTTGTAGGAGCACAAGATGATGGGATGGAAAAGGACGTTGATGCATCTACTGATCGCTGAGTTTCGGCGGACAAAGAGTATAATCAAAATGCAATGGGAATTGAGATTCAATAAGTTAAAGAGGTTTTGGACACTACACCAAAAACCCCCATTAGCCACGGTTTTATACCGTGGGCGTAAGACATTGCCACGGCTAAGAGCCGTGGACTACAGGGGCATCGCAAAATTTTTTGTCACGGCTAAAAACCGTTGCTAAACATTGTAGCAACGGTTTTATGGTTGAAGGAGGGGGCGTTATTTGCAGAAATTAGCAACGGTTATAAACCGTTGCAATAAAACTAGCAACGGTTTTAAACCGTGGATAAATTAGCAACTGTTCAAAGCCGTTACTAAGTGTAAATATTAGCAACGGTTATAAACTGTGGCTAACTAGATAGCTACGGTTTATAGCCGTGGCTAACTATGGCAACGGTTTTGAACCGTGGCTAAGTTTATATATTTGCAACGGTTTTAAACCGTGTCTAAAAGTAGCAACGGTTTCTAGCCGTGGCTAACATTTGCAACGGTTTTGAACCGTGGCTACGCACATGTATTTGCAACGGTTTTAAACCGTGTCTAAAAGTAGCAACGGTTATTAGCCGTGGCTAACTGTGGCAACGGTTATAAACCGTGGCTAAATAGTGTAAATTAAACCGTGGCAAAGGTACTAGCAACGGTTTTTAGGTGTAGCAATATGGAACTACGGTGTGAAACCGTTGGCAATTAAAACAAAATTAAAAAAAAAAAAGAAATCTGTTTTGTTGCAACGGTGTAAAACCGTTGCAAGTTAATATAATCGAAAAAAAATTTATATTTTTTTTTTGCTGCTGCAGCAAAATCACAGCCGTGGCACCTGCAAAATCAGTCCTTACTATAGTTTGTGTCATGCCTCCGACACGAATAAGAACCACCAAACTATATGCTAGATAAATACAAAATCAACCGTAAAAAGGAACTTGTCAAGTTTTGACGCCAAACAAAAACATGTAAACAAATAGCATTAATTAATGTACAATAACAGGATTAACCTGAACAAATGAAACATAGCTTGTTATATCAGGTTTCGCTCGCATCTAAAACAAAAGAATTTCTCTATGTTTTTTCCAACAATACAAATCGCCCTAGTTATAATGTAAGAAAATACATTGATGCCCTTAGGAACAGGCCCCATTTCTTTCGGTAGTTGCTTGTTCAATATGCTGAAAATGATGAGAATGCAGCACCTGGTAGTTGCTTGTATATGGCACCGGTGATGGTTGATACAACGACACACTTTGCACCCCAGAAACAAGCAATGTATGCGCATTCTCCTGTCCAACATGCTGCGCTGCCCGTACTGGCTCAGACGTTCAGAGCCCTGCAGTATAAAAATTATTCAGTACTTAATGACAGACAAACATGACCTATAAAGATTGCTAATAAACCAATGACAGACAAACATGACCTATAATTGCACAGTTATTGAAACAAGACAACATAGATACTATTTAAGTACTTTATTGCATATGATCTGGACCTGGGTGTAATAACAATAAGTTGTAGCAAAAGCACAAGTAGAAGTATCATCATCAACAACATATAGGTTTCATGCTGAAAAAAAAATTCTACTAGACCAGATTATATGCTCCTAAAAAAAATTCTACTCCACGGAACTCCTAAAAAACATTGCCATAAATCCATTACATCCATCACAGTATATATCATCAATTACATAAGCTAAAACTTGATCATGTGACATCATAACATACCATGTCGTCCGATGTAAGAGTCCCAGACTTATCAAAACAACGTCAACCCACAAATCCACCAATACAGGCACCATTACTACATTAGATAAGACTTTTTATCCTATTTGCTTCAAATCACAAACAAAAGAGTCATTTATGCTTAAATGTCGAGGAAGTGAAGTTATCACTTCAATTTTTTCATCATATTGATTCCGGTTATAAGTTTACTAGCTTGCTAAACTGAATCAGAAATTCTAAATGTCGAGGAAGTGGGCGAGGAAATAAGCGAGGGGAGGGAGGTGGCGGGATGGGAAAATCAATCAATTTAAGAACATAAAAAAGGAAAATCAGAATGGCATTGAAAACCACCATGAGTTTACAAATCACATTTCCATTTTTATAGAAACTTTGCAATTACAAGATATACACGAATTACACGTGTTTATCTTTCCTACCAACACACTATAATCTAAATATAGACTCACTTTAATTCCTAACTAGATTTTTCAAGATTTACTACTTGTCAGAATTTTTTTTTTTAAGGTTTTACTTTTATGACAAGAGATTATGAAAGATTTGGATTAAAAAAAAAAACTTTTATAGATTTCTACAGATTTTTGGATAACTTATATTTTATGACAAATGGCAGACCTTACAAAAAAGACCTTTTGAACAGGTGACAGGTGAAAAAGGAGGGATGCCTGGCCTATTTAAACCCCCTCACCACCCCACTCATTCTTCCCCCCTCTCCCTTGCATTTCTTCTCTTCCTCTATAGTGAAGAGATTCTCCATCTCAATCTCTCCATTTCTTTGCCATTTCTCTATTTTCCAGTTGGTAGGCTCTCTTTTCCTCCAATATACTTCTGCATTTGCTCTTCTTCTTTTATCTTCCTTTCTTGTGGTATTGCATGCAAATGCAAGTAGTGATCTATTGTTATGGTTTTGGTGGCCTTTTTCAGTCTATGGGTTGATTGAAAGGCTGCTTGAAATGATATAATTGTTGTCGAAATTATTTCAAATAAATACTATGGACACTAACCTTCACATATGGAATGACTTGGAGAACAGCAGACGCGCGTAGAACACGCAGCAATCTCTCAACCGTAGAACACGCGCGTTTCTGCGACAAATCAATTCTCACTCGATCAAGTAATCTCTCTATACTTGCATGTGATATCGCGACATCTCAGCAGGTCAACGCTGCGACACAGCAGCAGCAAACCAAGCAGCAACAGCAACAGCAAAGCAGGGCAGCAGCAACAGCAAAGCAGGGCAGCAGCAGCAGTAACGCGCCAAAGCGTAGCAGCAGCAGCATCAACGCCGGAAATAGAAAACGCCTAAACATAATTTCAATAAGCTGAAAAACCTGCACTAAACATAATTTGACACATTTTCAATATAATAATATTTAACAAATATATACAGAATGATTAAATAGACATAACAAGATCATCACAAACACATTTATTAATCATACACTAGCATAAAAAAGACAACCATCCGACTCCAAAAAAAAAGATCTAACTGCATAAAACTGATAAATTGACTACAGATTCTTCAAAAACAAAACAAAACTAACTCTAGTCTAAGTTGCATAAACCATTCCATATACCCTTTTTGTTCAGAGGCATACAGGATAATAGGTCAATGTAAAGAAGCAAAATAAAACAATCTCAGTACCAAAATTTACATTAAACATTCAAATAAGTTCAAAAGATCTTTGATACAGGAAAAATAGCATTATTCCTGCAGCTGGTAACCTACCGCTCACCAAACCCAAGACCAAATTTGACCAACCCAAAATATGGGAAAGACAAACTAGGCAAGGAAGAGATTTGAGGAAGAAATATCACTTCTTCTTCAAGTCCGGGAACATGGTAGGATCCTCAATTGATGGGGCTTCCACATTATAGTTGCTTGCTCCTCCACTAAATCCACCTCTTGGACCACGGCCACGGCCTCTGCCACGTCCTCCTGGGTTGTAGTACCTCTCCCCCTCTGCGGGCTTCAGACTAATGCTGACAGACTAATAAATAACTATAATCACAACAGCAATTCTTAATAGAATTCACTAATGCTGAAGAAAGGAGAAGAAAAGGAAAAGGAGGAGAAAAGGAGAAAAGGAGGATGGGTGGAAGAGGATGATGTTGATGGATGACGACTTGTTGTGGTTGCAAGCGTGGATGAGGAGGCTATTGCTGGATTATGGATGTTGGTGGTGGTGTAGCTGATGTCGCGAGGATGGGTGACGGCTTGTTGTGGTTGCAAGCGTGATTGGTTCAGGGCAGGTATTGTCCCTTTTATAAGTGTTTTCTTCTTAGTTTCCTTCCTTGCATGGTTTCCTTTTGCAATCAGTATTTCTAAATTGCTAATTTGCTTCAATTAGCTTGTATTTTGGAATCTTGTAATTGAAAACCTACACAAACACGAAAATAACAATTAGTACCATAATTAACAAGTAATAGCCAAAAATACATATAGAAATATGGTACTAAAAATAGCCTAATTATGCTCCTATCAAAGACATAGTAACTCTTCAAATGTAGAGAAGAAGACAGCGAGTTTGAGAATAGATTTGGTGGATGAAGAAGACTAAAATAGATTTGGTGGATGAAGAAGACAACGAGTTTGAGAATTGCCATCCTTTATTTTAGTGTAATAGAGAATATTTTCCCCGAGACCGTGGTAGACGTAGCACTGGTTATCAACCTCTTGACGAACTAACCAAGAGGATGAAGTTGGATATGCCGGATTAATAGGGAAAATTAGAGCCCAATGCTTTTGAAGATTAGTTAATGGCCATCGAGGATTATTTCGACTGGTTTGTTGTATCAGAGGACCAAAACGTTTGTTATGTCCGAATGAAATTGAAGGGGCATGCACGAGCTTGGTGGGAAAGTGACGAACAACAATTGTGCCGTACTCGGCGTGCATCAATTTCTAACTGGGTCGAAATAAAGGAAAAATATTTGCCCATTGATTATGAGCAAATGATGTTCGAAGAGATGTTACAACTGAGGCAAGGGTCATTGACTTTGGATAAATACACATGCCACTTCCACGAGTTAACCGTCCGTAGCAGGGTTGTGGAAATTGAACAACAAACTCTTGCTCGATACCACAAGGGATTGTGTAGTGATATCGCAAATAAATGTTAATTGCACGATTAATCAATGTGGAAGAAGCGTATCAACTATCGTGTATTGAAAAGCACATGGGAGTATCGATGGGAAGAAGAATGATGTCAACGGATCCAAGACTAGGGCATATGGCAACTTTTTCATCCCAAAAGCCACCGTCGCTGCTAGAACAACCAAAGGGTGATTGGGGACCAAACGAAAAAACAAAGGTTTCTGGTAAAGAGTCGCATTGTCTCGGTATTGGCCATACGCCAATTTTCTCACACTCCCCTCGATCACAATTCATTACCATTGCCACCTAGACCGAGTGAAGCTGCGCTAGATTTTTCTAGCTATATGAAGAATGTTCATGAAGAAGTCAAACGATGCCTTTCTCTTTATACAGAATCATATGCGGCTTCTGCAAATACAAAGTACAAAGATAGACAATTCGACATTGGCGATATGGTTCGTATTCGCTTAAGACTGGAACGATTTCCTTTGGGGAGTTTTACCAAGCTGCATGCACGATGTGTCAATCATTTTCGAGTCATCAAGAAATTGGGCACAAATGCGCATGTCATTGACTTGCTCTCCGATTTTGGTATTTGCCCCATTTTTTAAATCGAAGATATCAGTTAGTTTAAGGGTGATAGAGATGAATTGCACACAACTCTAGTTTCGGAAGCATTGAAAGCGCCTACTATTCATTTTCTTCACAACATCGCTCCTCGAGATGAGATTGCATCAATCCTTAATCATCAATTTGTTACAACCCGTCGAGGGGGATACTTCAAGTTTTTAGTGCAATGAAAAATCGTCCAAATTCAGAATCAGTTTGGTTCTACGCCATGAAACTCCAGCGGTTAAATCCAGATTTATTTGCTGACTACGTTTGTCACAACTTGTTGGAGCCAAGTTCTTCAAGGGAGCTGACAGTCGATGCAAATCAGGAAGTTGTTCCTAAAATTATTGTGTTCTATTTTTACGAAGCATTTTTAGCTATTTCAAATCTGATTATTTTTAGGAGTCATAGTTTGTTTCCTAGATTGTAATTTTTTGGTTGGATATTTTTAATAGAAAGGAGGACGAAGGCAGTAGCTGAATTATTTTATGAAATTTAGAGAGGATTCAGTTGTAGAGAGATTCTGTGTTTTTTCCCAACTTGGCTATCAACGTGAGGTTAAACCAGGAGGCTTTACACCAGGTATGCAATTATATGTTTCCTTACATCCACTGCTACAAGTGTTTAGATGAGAAAGAGATCACTTGAGTAAAGTATTTTGAGGAAGTTTATGTATCCTTGATAAATAACAAAAAGGACCAACTTGTTAAATGAGATTCGAGGTCTAAACATTGGTTGCAAGGTGAACATGATTTCTGTTGGTAGAGGAGACTATAGTCGAGAGAGAAGTCTGTTGACAGAAGGTTTCAACAGACAAAGGACGAGCATTTCTACTGTCATGAGAAATGCCATTGAAAGCACGGCTGCAAAAAGTCAGAAGTTAGGGGGAATATTAGGAAAATATTAAGTGCAGATGTGATATACAAACTGGATTCTGAGGACAAGCAAGAGTAATTGCTTTGGCATGCTTAATGTTAGTAGGGCATTCTTATGATTGATTCGTTAATTCGGTTTCTACTTGTCAGATTTATGGAGTTGTCCGTACTTGCAATGATGACAAAATTAAAATTGCATGGGTAGGTAAATTAAAAGTCAACTTGATAATGCTATTGTTCAGGTGTTGCATGACCAACCAATATTGTTTTAGTACTTCAAACTCTAATAGTTACGATGAACGGGGGAGCGCTAAAGGTCATAGATTGTAATAGTTATTTTGATAGCTGCTTGGAAGGATAATGAGTACTTCACATAGGGAAGTATTGTCACTGATAGTCAAAATACTCTAGTAAAGGTTTGTAGATGTGTTTGTAACACTATCTTTTAAAAGGGACTGAAGATATGAATTCTTTTCAATATGTATGTTCGTAACACTATCTTTTAAAAGGTCTGATTCATAACTCCATCCTAGCCAAGGTGGTTTTGTTTTGCAACATGAATATTAACAATTATATTGATGATCTGAAAGCAATGCTTTTTGTGAGTTGATAGTTGACTGTTTTTAGCAAAGAGAGAACAGGGGGATTGAAGTGGATGCAGACTCATTTACAAGGATATGAATTCATCTGCAATGATTATGTAAACAAATAATTATTTTCAAGATTTAAAAGAATTTTGCATAATATTATATTGAATTTAACAAATCAACGGGTAACTATCTCACATAACAAGAGGTTTTGTTACCCCAAAATACATGGGAGTAAACGAATTAACTATGATATCCACCAACACACTCATTGCATCTGATTTACCAAATAGGTGGAATGCTCTGCTCATGCCGAAAGAAGTTGGTTGGATCAACCTTACCATTAATACAATGAATTTGGACTAGTGCAGTTGTACTTGAATCCGTCGCTCCTTTATTCCCCGCTTGCATTTAAGGCCGATGCGACTGTTAGGTGACCTCTTTCTATGAACATCATGCCTATATATACGCTAGTTCTTTAAGGGTAAAGGCGTTATCATGTGTATTAATGTAGAACATGTTTCTCAAATGTGCCTTTTTAGAGAATGTGTGGAGTCTCCAAATGTTCTGACATTTGTAGCAATGAGTCTTAACATGACATGCTATTGGAGGAAGCCCACCTGGTTTGAGTGAGGCTTTCAGTGGTTCTATGGGGCCTCCGAATTTGCTCTTACGTCGCAAAAAAAGTATGGACTTTCCTTAGGGAGCAAGATTGTCTTCCATCTTTTAGTGCTTCCACGTCGTCTTTCGCCATCTCCCAAACACTAGCAGCCAAACTTTGGGTGGTTGTTCCCAAAGCTCCATCCCGTGCTTCACTTGTGATGCCCCATCCGGAAGGAAGATTGGGGGAGCGAAGTGTGGTCTGAGGCCTTGGGGAGCTAATTTTGCATCACCTCAGGCATCTTTTCCTTTGAGGGATCACCACCAGCAACTAGCTTTGGGTTGCTTATCCCACTGCTACTTCTTTCGCTTTTACTTTCGAATCCTTTTCTGGAAGTAGATTGATGGAACAAAGTCTCGACATGTGTTCTGGAGGATCTTTGCTCGCACCTTTCTTTATACCAAGCTCAGATACCTATAGTGCGTAAACTTCTGTACTGGCCTGTCGGTTAAGCTTTGTAGTAACAATAATTTTATGAGTTCATTTTTTTGTTTGCTTTTGAAAAGGATGAACTGTTGCATCAGGTAGGCACAACTTTAGACCAAGACAACCATAGAAGCAA
The DNA here is from genome assembly GCA_003290165.1 of Berberis thunbergii. Lineage (NCBI taxonomy): Eukaryota > Viridiplantae > Streptophyta > Magnoliopsida > Ranunculales > Berberidaceae > Berberis > Berberis thunbergii. The sequence continues at coordinate 889 of QNQO01004487.1, read as the reverse complement.
ATGTACATAATGTGCTGCGAGGGGGTAAAGCTACTAGTAGTAATAATTATGGTCGGAGTTGTGGCAGAAAGGCTAGCCAAGGTGAACCCCACAATACTGTAGTTAGGGAAACTTCAAAGCAAGTGGATAATGCTCTTGAAGTGGTGCAATACGTATACAATGATGGCATAAAGGAAAACGTGGATGACACTGATTTGAAGCTCGAGGAGCTTATGACAAGCAAGGCAGTCACGGTAGAGGCAGAGTATTCCCTGGAAGGTGCAAGAACAGATGTCGAAACAGGGAAGGATATGATATAACATTTTAAGTCAGACTGTTTGGATGTTGATTATTCAAATAATGAGGTCGATAAGGTGATCGAGGAACATCTAGTTGAGGTTGCAGGTGTATTATTTTTTAAGCCTAAAAAATTATTGTTGGGTTTCATTTGTTTTGCAACCATGTTATGCAACCAGGGGGACATGGCGAGATCATGACGAATGGTGAAATATTCAAAATGTTTGTGTATCTTGAGATTGTAAAAAACCTCCTCTAATGATGCCACATCATCCTAGTTACAGAACATATTTCCCTAGCCTCACTCTTATGATAGGGCCGTCTAAAAGTCTCTAAACAATTGCCACTTACATTAACCTGGCAAGTTGACCTGAACTAGGAAACACGGGCGAAACTGGATGCATAAGTCAGCCAAGTATAACATGATCTAAAACACAGTAAAGTTTGATAAATACGTTTGACGAATAAATCATCAGGTTGAAATTTATTTGTTCATAAAATCTTGTGACTAAAGCCAATCATGTTGTGTTATTAGTTCGAGTAAATATCAAAGCTATGACAAGAGAGAAATGCAATATCAAAGGGTACCCTTACAGGCTTTCAAAATGGGATT
>QNQO01004486.1:0-24894 GCA_003290165.1 Berberis thunbergii | reverse complement strand
GGAAAGGTTTCCCGGAGTGGATAATAATGTATTGTAGTCTTAAATTAACTGTTGAAATTGGAAGCTTTGCTAGTAATCTACTTCTTTGTCACTTCAAATATTCGTTGATCATTTATGTGCATTTTTTCTCGTTTTTCAAACAAGTGCAATTGCAGTGATCACCATTCATTGTCGTACTGGATGTATATAATATCCTAGTGGCAGTTTGCATGTGTTTATTATTTTTGAGTGAATCTTTTCCTATTCTCTCGACATTTATGTTTTCATTTTCCATGATCTTCATGTCATTTAATTTTTCATTGAGTTAATAATTGTTGAGAAATTGGAAAACTGTACGTTTCATTTTTTCTTGATCTTCATGTCATTTTTCATTGAAAAATTGGAAAACTATATGGGTGTGTTTGGTTGGATGGAATCCTATGCCATGGGAATCCATAAGAGGATCCCTATATTTTAGGCTAATTAAATTGATATATCATTTCACATCCACCATTTGATTTTGTGATCAATGGTGGAAATGGAAGTCATATGAACATGGAAATCTCACTCCCTTGTCCCCCAAGGCATGTGATTCTCATGTTTATGAAACTTTCATTCCCACCATTGATCACAAAATTAAATGGTGATTGTGAAATGATACATCAAATTAGCACAAAATATGGAGGTCCCATCATGGATTCCCATGGCATGAGATTCCATGCAACCAAACACACCCTATGTTTCATGTCATTTTTCCATGATCTTCATGTCATTTTTTCATTGAGTTAATAATGCCAATTTTTCATTGAGTTAGTAATTGAAAAACTATATATTTCATGTGTAACCATTCAATTAGCTTTTATGTTATGTGCTAAGTTGGACCAAACCAAATGTTTTTTCTTAATTAAACATGATTTAAATGTGAAGATTGACTCCAAACCTATGTGATTATGATAGTTTCTGATGTGTAATCTCGGCTTTCATTAACATTAAAGCTCCGCTTGGTACACTGTAAAATAATGCATTTTGCAACTTGATGCAGATGCATTAGTTTGTAATGCATTACTTTAGGGACCCTTGGTAGTAATTAAGGAAATTCAATGCAAATCAGACAAATGATTGTGGGTGCTATTGATGATGGTAGTAGTTGTAATTGTGGCATGGTTATAGTGGCCGTAATTATAATCGTGGTAATGGTGATTGCGAATGTGGACAATGATGGTGGTGGTGGCTCCAATGGCGGTGGTTGTAAAAATGGTAGTGGTTGTGTTGGCGATCATGGTGTGTTGGTGGTGATGGTTGCGGTAGCTACGATGGTTGTGGCGATGGTAGTAGTAAAGGTGGTGGTAGTTGCTGTGGCTATACTATGGTAGTTGTGGTGGTAATAGTGGTTGTGGTAGCGACAACAGTTACGATGGTAGTTGTGATGGTCTTGTTATGGTGATGGCGATGGTGGTTGTTATGTCATGGTTGTTGGCTGTTATGGTGGTAATAGTGAGGTGGCGTTGGTTGTGGTAATTATGTTATGTTAGTGGTAGTGGTGGACGCGGCGGCAACGATGGTAGTGGCGTTGTGGTGATTATGATGGTTATGGTATGGTGGTTGTGGTGACCAAAGAATGTGATTTCTTGAAAAATGTCGAAATTTCACCGAATATTTCTCTTTTTTAGAATTATTAAATATTTCATAATTTTTAATGCAATATATTCATAAAAATTATTTAATTTTATCTAAACCCATCAATTTTTTTTTTCATGTTTACTTCATTCCAAGTGTTTTGACAGTAGCACGAGAGATTGATAAACTCATTGCATCTGTCTAACAAACAGGAGAAAATGAACAACTTCATGAACTGTGGTGGTGGATTGCCAGAAAACCTCGTATGACCTCTGAATCCCACTATGGCATCACAACAAATATAGATACGCAATCATCCATTTGTGATACGATATAAAAACATAAAGCAATATGTACATGTCACTTAATGTAGATAAACATACATATTTATATATGTAGAAAATAGATGTTAGAAGCACTTCATGTTTTAAGCTTCAATTTCTAGGGGAGTTTTACTTGAATGTAGGTCCTGCATCTAGTGGTATAACATATGTAAGCACAGCCAATGGGTCAGCTGGAAGTCCAACCTCTGGGCTTGAACCCAAAAGTGGTGAGAACCCAGCAAGGGGAGCTACCAGTGGTTCTTCCAGGGAGCAGTCTGATGACGATAATATTGGAATTGAAACAAGTTCATGTGGACAAAGCATGACTAACATTGACGTAAAATGCATAATGAGGTATATTACTATCAGAGGTGACTAGTGTTTGTTACAATGCGAGAGCATAACGGATTTTGAGCATGTAATATTTTTCATTGTATTGTGTTGCTCAGGAAGGTTTCAAATAGGGAATCTGCTAGACGATCTAGAAGAAGAAAACAAGCACACTTAAATGATCTTGAAACACATATGTTTTCCAACTTCCAAGTGTGCCTCTGTGTTCTGATGATACTGATTGCATAACATTCACTTAATTTTTCACAGGTTGATCAACTGAGATCAGAAAATGGCAATCTTTACAAGCAATATGTAGATGCAAATCAACAATTCGGTGAAGCTGCTACTGACAACAGGGTGCTCAAATCAGATGTTGAAGCTCTAAGGGTGAAGGTAAACCCGACACATTCCCCATCTGACGAACGAACAACATAACCCAGTGAACTAATTTGACTGTATTACAAATGAAGTTGGCAGGGAATACGATGACTCGGGGTTCCTTGACGTGTAGTTTGAACCATCTACTTCAAAAATATTCCAATCTAGCCCAACCACTGAACACCCATGATATTCCAGGCATCAAAAGTATCGCCAACCATCGGATTTGATGAGATTCTTACATTATTAACCCATCGGGTTCTGGACATATCCCATCTTTGGGTATACAACATCTTGACACAAGTAAAAGCAATATCAAGCCAAGACTGAACCGAAATACACCCACTATTCAGAGGAATGCAAACCTGGAAAACTTGCAAAATAGCCTTAACGAGGCTCTGAGCCGTGTGTCAGAGATTTGGCAATGAGAATCCAATGTGTTCGGACTTGCATGTAGAACTATGACTTCGATCAATGGTATACTGGATGCCTTACAAGTTTATGGCTTTAGTTTGTGTTGAGCTTCTGCTTCTCGACTTTCAGATCATACTATGTACTGAAACATAGTAAGATTTGGTCAAAAAAACAAAAAAAAAAAAATTTTAAGTCAGTTCACTGACTTTGGCTACATCATTTCCTTAATGTCATGGGATTAGTACAAACAGAACAGTAAAATGTTTTGAGGTGTTTCCTCCGAGTGGTCATATCCGACACAAGCTGTGTGCAACCATATAGAGCACCTATCACATTGAAGCATCTCTTCCCCATCATTGTCTTCAGCAAAACATTTGCAGACTACTCTCCAGTTTTGACTTCCCCTTTCAAACTTCAAATCGCCAAGCGTAAGTCCACTGGCTGACACATCATAAGTATTGCCTCCCTGATCTTCTATGTGTATGGCAATGAAGTCTTCAAGCAAACAGTAGGTGCCTCTCATGTAGTTTTCAATTTCTTCCTTTAGCAAATCGATGCTTTTATTTTGAGGCAGAATCAACAGCTCCTGTGGCTTTATTGGGTCTGTGGAGTTTTCTGGAATAATTTTGAAAAAATATTATTTTTCCCCTCTTGGGGCTCGACACTCAAACTTAGGATATAACTCTTGGAATTTAGAATGGTCTTGATCGAGTCTCTAACATCATTGTATGGATATTTTATCAGCACCTCATGGTATAAAAATTTCAAGTCATATTGCACATCATCTTCATAAGGCATATATTCCAATCTATACTCAATTGTAAAAAAAATTCTTCCTAGTCATCTTTTTCCACGTGCTTAGTTTCTGATACTCTCTTTGTAACCAGATAGTCACCGACCAATTTCTGATACTCTCCATCATCGTCAAATTTGTTGCACTGACTGAGAAATATCGGTAGATTCGAAAACGCAATTCTAGGACTGAGTTCTCCTTTTGATGACATTGATGGTTTGATTCGTTTCCTTCTTTATTTGCAAGGACTGAAGCGATCAGAGCTTGAATTAGCTGTGGACGTGACTGAAAGAAGGAAAAAATCACAAAGAATTGTCTAAGTTCTTAGCTGAGGTAGAGCCTGAACTCAAGGAAAAAGGATTTTTACATGCTGAAATTCAAGATGCTTTGGATCAAATCATGAAGGCACTAGTCAAGGAACCCATGTTGTTGGTCGCTGAAATACTGGACCATGCAAACTGTAGCAAGAAATTGGTCGAGTATCTTTTGGATAGCATGGGTAACATATTGGTCGGTGACTATCCGGTTACAAAGAGAGTCTCAGAAACTAAGCACGTGAAAAAGATGACCAGGAAGATTTTTTTTTACAATTGAGTACAGATTGGAAAATATGCCCTAGATAAAGAACTAATCAAATAAAGAACTCAAATCAAGAAGGAAACTAATCAAATCACCAATGTCATCAAAAGAACTAAGTCCTAGATAATATTTCTCAGTCAGTGCAACAAATTTGACATTTTGAACACTCTCCATCATCGGGTAGTAGTTTTCACCACATTTGTTGCTTTAGGATATTCTTGAACATTCGTGCCATACACTCCCCGCACTATAACTCAAAACCCCACTTGGAGAACCAAGACTGGGATTTTGCAACTCCGTATAGTATTCTCAATTTGGTAGAACCTTTCCAAGCATCATCCCTGACTGAGAGAAATTTGATGAAAAAGCAACAAATAGATCAGTCCATTATAGTTTCACCCTTTCAAAGGTTTTGTTGATTTTTCTTACTTCAAGACAATGTCGTGTTTCAGATAGTTCCACATAGAAACATTATGGCTTTTATCGTCTTCCCTGATAGGGATCAAAATTTGTATAGTAACACAGTTAGGAATAGGAAGACGGAGGTTTTTCACAGGCGGGGATGAAAAAGATGGGGGTTTTGCACGGTTTCAGAGGTATTACAGATTTAGCATTGAAAGCAAGGGTAAAAATAGCCTAGAATTTGTAGAAAAGGTGTTCAAACAACTCATTGTTCTCCCAACCCCACCCACATGACATGTCAAAATTTAACACAAAGTATTAACATGGTACAAGAAAATGAAAAATATACATAGACCTATCGGCAGTGTAGAGATTCAAATGTAAACAATTCTTACTGGGTTCGCAAGGATTGGCAAAATCTTCTGGCAAAATCCATAACTTCTCGTCCTCGAAAATACTTGGATCCACCTTGTAGACCATTTAGGCCCAATAGATGGCCATAGCCATTATCGTGGATTACACAATGAAGAAGATGTGATTGATCCTGAAAGACTTTTCGTTCTTCCACCAGAAAGTCCAGTGTGTCTATTGTTGGAATGATTAGGTGATAGACAGAATTACAGACTAGATGGTCCTTCCACCCTGAAATCATAAAAGAAAATGTTATATATTTGAATCCAAACATTGTGCAAATTAATTTAATTTGAACAGTAACTCACCCATGTAGCTGCAGTGATTGCAGTATGGTAGTGAACTGATATACTGGTTGTCAACTTAGACTCTAGCAATGAAGAGAAGAACAATAGTATTCTCTCTTTTGAGATGCATCACCCACCAATTTTCTTTTATATTTGTGGTAAAATTATGAATGAGATCTATGATGTTGTTACTAAAAGTCGAGCCAAAGACCCAATCCTCATTACCATCAAATTCGTAGGACCTGAAAGAAAGACGAACAAATTCTTGAAAATGTCAAAAATGAAAAGCACATTAATCGGAGAAAATTTTAAGCATTTTCAACATTATTTAGTTTGACATGGTCTTTAGTTCCATGTAACAAGATAACTTCATTTTCGTAAAATGTCACGGTGGCAGACACTTATTGGCACTCTTAACACTCCATCAGATACTTGATTCTTAAAATCATCAACTTTTTCACAACCATATTATGGCAAGTTGGTACATATACAGACTATGCTCTACAGGTAGACTTTTAATACAACTGGACTAACCATTAATTAATCACTTCACTTCCAAGAAGAAATACTCAATTTATCGTTAATGATGCATACAAACAGTCAACTATGATTTTATGAAGAAACTCGTTTGTTAAATAATAAAAAACTATGATTTTGGTCAGTTATAATTATAAACTGCTAACATATTAGCTATCATTTCTTAGAACTCATTTCCATTTAAGCCCAAGCATTTTATGAAGAAAGCAAAGTAGGCATCACTTCTACAAAAGTGATAAAATTATTATAGACCAAAACCTTACTTCAAAATCATTTGGTTCATTCCTTTACTACTAGCGAGTCTCAACAATTCACAAAAGACTCTTGTGCCTCCAAACTCTTTTAGTTCAAAGATTGGACAACATCATCCAAGCTACATCTTCCATCTGACATAATTCCATCATTGAGTTTTCGTCTACAAGTTTAGAGAGTTGAAAAGATTGTAGCAAGTGGGAGAGGGTTTGCAGTGAAGATGTTACGAATTTTGAGGTGATCCAAGTCCTTTTTGGGGGAAAAAAGGAGAGATCAAACTGTACAAGTGTTGCGCTCGGTTAGTGGGTGTAGATGCTTAGACCTCCTTGGTTTGCCTACACATCATCATCATTAAAGCCTATTCCCGATACTTTCAGGGTCGACCACGGATTTTAGTTCTCCTAGCAATGCAGTCTTCCCACATATCATCGCCTAATTCAAGCTCCAGAATGTCTTCGTTCACCACCTTAATCTAAGTTTTCAACGGTCGTCCCTCCATCTACACCCTCCATTAACTTGTCAATTTAGACATTTTCTAATTGGTGTCATGTTAGGTCTCATTCGCACGTGACCAAACCACGTTAAACGCCTCTCTCTAATTTTGTCTTTTATAGGCACTACACCTAAGTATCTTCTAATTCTTTCATTCTTAATTTTATGCTTACGGGTTTTACCACACATCCATCTTAACATATGCATTTCTACTACGCCCATCCTATTCGTATGTTGTTCCGTAGTAGCTCAACATTCTGAACCGTATAGCATGGTTGGTCGAACAATTGTCTTATAGCATTTCCCTTTTAGCCTTGCAGGCATCCTTCTATTGCATAATACTCCCGACATCATTCTCCATTTCATCCAATCAGCTTTAATCCTATAATCTACATCTTCTCCAATAGCCCCATTCTTTTAAATTATAGATCCTATATATTGAAAAGCCTCAAACTCTTGGACCTCCACGCCTTCCATCTCAATTGCATTACTTCTCCCTCATGATTCACAACAAAGTTGCACACTAAATACTTTGTCTTCGAAAAACCCTTACTCTCTAAAGCCTCCCGCCGCCTATTTAATTTCCAACCTAAACCTTTACTAGTTCAATCAATTAAGACAACACCATTTGCAAATAACATGCACCAAGGTACATCTTCTTGCAGATGTCTCGTCAACTCATCCATGACTAAAGCAAAAAGGCATGGACTTAAGGCCGACACTTGATGTAGTCTTATTAACACTGAAAATTCACAAGACATTCCACTTATTGGGCGAACACTTGTTACAGCCCATTCATACATATTCTTAATGACATCAATAAAACATTAAGACACTTTCTTCCTTCCAAGCACTCACCAAATTAACTCCATGGGGACCCTATCGTAAGCTTTTCTCAGATCAATAAAAACCATATGCAAATTTTTATGTTCCTCTCGATATTTTTCTATAATTTGCTTAAGCAAGAAGATGACCTCCGTAGTAGACTTACTTAGCATAAATCCAAATTGATTTTTTGAAACAGTGGTTCAAATGATAAGTCTTTGTTCTATGACCCTCTCCCAAAGTTTCATTATATGACTCATAAGTTTGTCACCCTATAGTTGGAGCAGTTATGAATATCCCAACGAATATGGCATTTTTCTGGCATTATATGACTCATAAGCTTTATCACCCTCTAGCTTTATGCCTCCATGAATATGGCATTTTTCTAGTTTCCAAAATCCTATTAAAGAGCCTAGTTAGATATTGAATCTCAACTTCTTCCAGACATGTCCACACTTCAATTGGTATATCATCCGGTCCAACTACCTTCCCTATTTTCATTTTTTTTAAAGCTTCTCTCACTTCTGTGGCATTAACTCTACGATAGAACACACGATCCCTTCCTTCCTGTGAAGCATACTCCTCCAAGTTTAACTCCCCTACAAGTGTTCTATTGAGTAGGTTCCAAAATTAACCCCTCCATCTATCTAAAATAGTTTCATCCTGCATTAAAACTCTTCCATCCTCGTGCTTAACACACTTAGCATGACTCAAATCCCTAGTTTTCCGTTCTCAAGCTTTAGCTATCTTGAAAATATCAGTTTCATCTTCGTTTGTACCTAACCTATAATGCAGATCATCATATGCTCTCTTTTTAGCTTCCCCTACTGCGTTACTACTCAACTTCTTAGTTTGCTTATAAAGCTCAAAAGCTCTAGGCATCTATCTCTTTGCCACTCCTTAAAGCATCTTTTCTTTTCCGTAATGGCGTAATGCACATCAGCGTTCCACGATCACGTCTCCTTATCATATACACCTCCTCTTTTGGCCTCTCTTAACTCTTCCTTCGCACATCTTCTGATTCGGTTTGCCAAATGCTCAAAAAATACGCGCTAGTAATCCTATCCTTTGGTTCTAGATTCTCCCAACCCTCTGAAACTGATGGACCACCCAAAATCTTCTTCCTAAATTTTTAACACACATCTCCCTATAAGGTCTACACTTAATTCTCGGTCTAACTTGTTCTTTAGCAATATGACCCTTACTATTAAGACAAAAATCGAGGACTAACAACCTATGTTGGTTTGTCATACACTCCCCTGATATAACCTTACAATTTTTATACCTATCTAAATCGTGTCTCCTAACAAGAAATAATCAATCTGACTTCTATTACGCCCACTCGCAAAGTTCACGAAGTTATCTTCCCTCTTCTTATAAAAAGTATTTACGATCCAAAATCCTTAGCTAAAGCAAAATCTAGAATAGAAATCCCCATAGTGTTTTGATCCCTAAAGCCTTAACTTCTCTCATACCTAACTTTATCCTTGCCTACTTGGCCATTCAAATTCCCACCTAGAAAATCCTATCGGAAGAAGGAATTCCAAGAATTAACTCCTCTAAAGCGTCCCATGAATCAACTCCTCTAAAGAGTACAAAAAAACCTTTTTTGGTCTCCTTGTCTAAACCCACTTGGGGTGCATATGCACTAATAACATGCACTATCTCTAGTTCTAAAGTTAATTAAATACTTATGATTTTATCCCCAAACCTCCTAACGTCAACTACTACATATTTAAAATCTTTATCTAGCACTATGTTGTGAAAGATGATGGCGGGTGAGTCACAATTCCCACTAGTAGGTGAGTATAGGGATGGCAGTGGGGCGGATTTTCACGGATATCCGCCCCACCAATCCGTTTGGGGCGGTTTTGGATATGGCTGAATGAGTTTTCGGGTGGTTTCGGATATCCAAAAAATATCCGTTCACTATTCAGGGCGGATACGGATTTGGCCATATCCGCCCCGCGGATATCCGTTTAACTAACAAATTTACAAAAAAGACCTTCGCATATATAAAGGATTAACCTTTTACTATTTTTCACAAATCACTCGCAAATCACACCTCACACCCTCACCAAACGCTCCCCTCGCCCCTCACCCTCACCCTCTTCATTTCATTCGCTCCCCTAACTCCCCCTCACCAAACGCTCCTCCCCTCCCTCACCTCACCCTCACCAACTCCTCTCCCTCTCACAGACAAAGAGACAGAGAGCACAAGCTCTCGTCTCACTCTCAGTCTCAGAAGCGTCGCACTCGCCCTCCCTCACAGAGACAGACTGACATAGAGCACAAGCGCGGCCGCGACTCGCGAGATCTGCCTCCATCGCTATCTGCCTGCCTCCCTCACACTACTGCGTCGACCTCGAGAGGTCCCTCACACAGCGTCGACCGCGAGATCTGCCTCCATCGCAGAGAGATCTCCCTCTCACAGAGATCGCCCCTTCTCCTTCTTCAGATCTCCTTCTCCTTCTGATCTCCTTCTCCTTCTCCTTCTGATCTGATCTTAGCAATAAGATCTTAGATCCGAGATCAGATCTGATCAGATCCGAGATCAGATCATCACATCATCAGATCAGAGATCTGATTTCAGATATCATCAAATCTGATGAGATCTCGACCTCAGATCTTGATCTCTCGACCTCAGATCTCGACCTCAGATTGATCTCGATCTCTCGATCTCATCAGATCAAATCTCGATCTCATCAGATCATATCTGATTTTTTTTGGTAATTTGTAATTTTAGATCGAATTTGTAAATTTTAGATTTTTTTTTTTTTGTAATTTGTTGTAATTAGAGATTCAGAATCAAATATCTGATTTTTTTTTAAATTTGTTTATATTAGAAATTCAGAATCAGATATCTGATTTTTTTTTTTTTTTAATTTGTTGTATGTTTTTTTTTTTATATTTGTTGTATGTTTTTTTTTATATTTGTTGTATGTTTTTTTTAATGCATAAATGATCGTAATACTGTAGAAAGAAATTTTCATGCGGATATCAGGGCGGGGCGGATATCCGCAAATCCGTCTGGGGCGGGTTGCAAAGGGAGAGTTGAAATTCATAGATCGGTGAGCAAAGTGACATCTTCGTACTCTAGACGAATATGATTTAGTAATCATGGTGAATGCTGTGTTTGATTTTTACACCTAATGAAGGGCTCGAGGTACTAGATTGATTCATGTCCTGGCTGTTGGGGATATTTAGATCTGAAAGAGAATACACCAACCTAGCTAAAGGTCTTACATTGCATATTAAAGATCATATGCTATGGTTTCCTGCATATGTTTAGTGTGAATTTGATCGTGTGAAAATTTTTGGGCGATCAGAGAGAGGGTTAAGATTTTCACTTGATTGCTTGGGATTCGTTATGGAAGAGGGGGTCTAGGTATCAGAAAATCAGAGGCTCCTGTACTGCCGTTATGAGGATTTCACTTCATTGTTTGAGATTCATTACGGAAGAATAAGGGGGTCTAGGTATCAGGAAATCAGAGAATCCGATACAGCAGTTATGTCCTAATGAAATAAGACTCTGGAAAGACATAATATAGAAAAAGGAGGGCATCTCTGGCCAAGGTTGAATTGCCCAAGAGCTTAACTCCCCTAATGGTTGCACACCATAAAAGGGAATCATCAACAAGCAGATGGACTTTGCTAAGAACATCTCTTTCAAAGGGCAGGAACGAAAAAAAAAAGTGAGTTGTTTGCTTTATTTATCGAAAGTGTTTGTAAAGTTGTGATATTTTGCTCATTTTCCATTTGGTTGTAATCAACTGTCAACCAGCATGACACACCCATCCACAAAAAAAAAAAAAAAAAAACAGCCAGCATGACTGGGGAACGCAGTTACCTATCACTATATGATGACTGGTAGATGCAGCCATTTTCACTAATCTGTTAGTTGTACTTTGTGTTTCCCATTGGAATACTTGCAAGGACTTGTGATGTATAAGGTACACTTTTTTTTCTTCTTGTTTGCGTCCTCCTAGGGTTGTTTGCATAGTTGGATCCAACATGGTTAGACTTGACCTGGTTTAGATTTTTAATATTCATTTGGCTGCATCAGTATCAACTCCTATAGACAAGGGCATGTGAACCTAAACCCGACTCTGATTGACCTTCCTAATAGTGGCGTTATAGTATGGATACAGGTTTTGATTAAACGTTAATTTGATTTAGTTCAGATGTTTTATGAGGAAGGCATTATATGATACAATCGGAGTACTTTCAAATTAGTTATTTTGAGTGTAATTAGTATTTTTCAATCTAAAAATTTGTCGACTGAATCTTTTGTTTCATGAATTTCTACCTATAAGTCCAGAACCCATCTCTCATTGACTGTAGGCGTTTACAGGATTATACGGTCTGCCCAACATCGTGGATTGCGATTGAGTGATGGAAATCGAGATTAAGTTGCTATTGTACCTAGATTAGCGATTACATTTATTTTCCTATTAGGGACGTGTCTTTTTGTGTACCTCAGTTCTTTTAGACTATTCTCTCTCTCGATTGATTGGTGTAATTGTAGGTTACAATCAAAGAAAACTGCTATTGATTAAAATCCAAAGAAGATCTATTGATGAAAGAAGATTTTGTGAAATTTAAGGATTCTGTGATAATGGTATTGAATAAGCCTCCGTTTATTGTTGTTTTCCAATCGGACCGTATCCCTATTGCTTGATTACGTTGACGCCTTTATATCAATGTTGGTTTCTAGGGAAACTTACTAGTGCATAACAGTATGGATGCTTTGGCTGCTGATGCACTTTCTTATGGCTATGAGATCTAAGTTGGTAAGTTTCAAATTCTACTCTATTCTTGTGCCAAAACCACAACTTCCCTTAGTAGTATAGTAAATATACGATATTATCTTGACCCATAATGTATATACTAGCTTCTATTATTGCTTTTCTAAGCCATGCTTTGACGTCTTGTCTAGTAGATATCTTCATAATTTGAATTTGGTATTTACTTAAACCATGGATTTCCTATTCTCTTATCAGCTGCATCAGCTGGATAAAGAGAGCAGTGGTATCCTTTTAATGGGGAGAACAAAAGAAAGCGTCAAGCGGCTGCAAAGCTTGTTCAATGACACAAATAAGGGAAGTCTCCATCTAAGGTACTCATTATCTCTCATTATAGTTTGTAGTAATTAGTATTGATAAAGAGAGAGTCTATGAAATATGAAGCTTAGGCTTAGGTCTATTCTTGTAAAAATGTGCTAATCAATCTTCTAGACTTGGTATGATGCTTGTGAAGTAGCAGTGCATTATTTATGATGCTTGTGAAGTAGCAGTCCAAAATTTACGTTCATATTTTTATATACCTTCTGATCGTATATAATGGTTATCATGCATTATTTAAGTATGTTTATTTATTAAAAAACCATCTACTAGATATACTATTTATCATACTGACTTGCATACAAAATCCTATATTTGAAAAATAATAATAATTGGTTTTCGCCTGAGACTATAGAAGTCAATATAGATCTTGATTATATTTGTTATAATTATATAAATACTTGAGGCATAAATCTTCCGAATCAGATAAACTTTTTATTATTGTATAAAACTTACAATGAAATTTATTTTATAGCTATTATGTAAATGTTGTAAGAGAGAGATAGTTAAAGAAAATAATTAATAAATAGAAATCACCTATTTACACAGCAGTCATCGTAGTTAGAAGCTAAATGAGCATCATTCTTAAGTATGGCTGCTATATAGACAAAACCCATTCCATGTCTGATGTCTCTGACATAAATGCATTCGCATTACCAAGGTAAGACACGTACATCGACTTGTATGTAACAAGGTTTTGATTCTAATCTCCATGTACTCGATCAAGGAATAAGTCTAGTCAACCATTTTTGCTAGTTTTTTTTTTTTACACTTTTTATCCCATCTCTTTAAAACACAACTACAAACACTATTTATAGAAGGGTTAAAGTGTAAAAAATCCAAAAAAAAAAATAACAAACATGACTGGTTAGAATTGTTGCTCGATCAAGTGTTGTTGTGGTGGCCACGCTTCCCACGGGGGTGGCTCAAATAACATAAATGTTTGATGTGGTGGCCCTAGAAGTATTAAACTTGGATGCTCTCTCGTATCTACCCCCTCCCTCTCTCTAATTTTTTCTACGCTTCACTTCAAAGTTAAGTTGCAGAAGAAGAAAGAGATGTTGAAGAAGCAGAAAGATTGGAACTTGAGATCGCCATTGAAAGGTAAACATCGAAACTCGATTTGGGATTTTTTTTTTTTGAACTGTTGTAAACTTATCATAATTTATAAGGAAGCACATACTCTTGGAAAAAGCTTCGAATCCTAGTAAAATGCGTGTTTGGACACGGATCCACATGCGATATGCGGCGGATACGTATCCGACTCGTGGTCAATGTGACTCGGTCCAGATTCGGTCCATATCTCAGGTGCGTCTCTTACTCTTCTCACTCTCTGTAACTTCTCTTCTCTTTCTCTGTATGAAGTTGTTGTAGATACCCATTGATATGATTTGGAGAAAACCCAGTGATGGAATTGATTGATTTAATGTCTTTGTGTAGTTAAACAAGTGGTGTACAACACAAGCACATAGATGCTTAGTTTCAAGCCAATCCAGTGGCGATGTTGAAGTTGGGGAAGGGAAGTAGTTGTGGTGCCCTTGGCACAGACGGTGAAGGTATTGCGGAGTGTGAGGATGTGAGCTACTTGGATTGTCAAAGAGGTGAGCTTTATATTTGTTGATCAGTATGTGTGTGTGTGTTATTTATTATTTCTGAATTTCTGAGTAAAAGTAATTCATAATACAAATTGCTGACAGTCAGTTTTTTTTTATATGGGTGTTCACATCTGATTGTCACAGTATCAATGTATCACTCATATTTGTCTTCATTCGTCTGCCAATACTAGCTGCAACACTTTTCATCTAAGTTCTTCTCCCTGTCATTTCCCATATCATGGCAATACTAGGCTGCAACACTACGCGCAACCAAAGTATAAACATATGTATCAAATTATCAATCTATTATGTTTTGACTAGATGAATTGTGTCATGGACTCATGATGTTATAAGCTTTTTGGATTTACAATTTATTATGCATTGCATCTAGATGTTTTATGGGCTTAGATTATTAATTATTGTTTATGTTAGTAGTTTTTTAACAAAAAAAAAAAAGTTTGATTTGTCGTCGATTCCTAGTTTTTTGGAGATTGCCGAGTCGCCGTGTCGTGTCCGTGTCCGACACGACACGCGTATCCGAGTCCGTGCATCCTATCAATGAGGGTTTTAGGGTGCAAGCAAGGTTTTAAGAGTGAATGCTGTCGATTGAGCTTCAATCGATTCATTCGAGTTGGCTTGCTTCCCTTAGTGTTTTTTCTTCTTCTTGTAATTGGCTTACTATTTTGAAATTGATCCGATATTGTAACTTGTTCACGATTTCCTGTGCAATTAATTCTGAGGTGTGTCTGTGTGTGTGAAAAGGGGTTTTCTTGATTGACCTTCCTTTTGATCGTTTGAGAGAGAGTTGAAAAACACCCTCACAATGTAAGTTCACTTAGATTCCTATGTTCCTGCAATGTAATCTACATTCATGAAGGAAAGTTTAGAATTTTTTTCAAAATTAAGTTAAGAAATGTTGAGAAGATCCATTTTAATGTATGGGGTGCGGCGCAGTAGAGAAATACCGGTACTAAATCTTAAAAGGTCATATCTTTTCCTTTAGCTTGAAACAAACTCGTTGATTGAGTTACATATTATAGAAGTATCTATAATAGTAAAGGTGACTGAGTGTCTGTAATTAGTTTGTTAGTGAACCCTTAATCTGCAAGGGGAGAGTTGAAGTTCATGGGTCAGTGAGCAAAGTGAGATCTTCGTACTCTAGACTAATAGGATTTAGTAATCGTGGTGAATGTTGTGCTTGATTTTTACACCTAATGAAGGGCTCGAGGTACTAGATTGATTCATGTCCTGGCTGTTGGGGATATTTAGATCTGAAAGAGAATTCACCAAGCTAGCTAATGGTGTTACATTGCATATTAAAGACTATGCTATGGTTGCCTGCATATGTTTAGTGTGAATTTGATCATGTGAAAATTTTGGGTGATCAGAGAGAGGGTTAAGGTTTTCACTTGATTGCTTGGGATTGGGGAAATCAGAGAATCCCATACAGCAGTTATGTCCTAACGAAAATAGTCTCTGGAAAGACATAATAAAGGCAAAGGAGGGGCATTTCTGGTCAAGGTTGAATTGCCCAAGAGCTTAACTCCCCTAATGGATGCACACCATAGAAGGGAATCATCAAAAACCAGATGGAATTTGCTAGGAATATCTCTTTCGTAGGGCAGGAACGGAAAAAAGTGAGTTGTCTGCTTTATTTATCGAAAGTGTTTGTAAATTGTCAGAATGGGGAGTTTTAATATTTGTGAATGAACAACGATCAAACTAAGTGGTTTCAAGGGAAGGTGATAAATGGTAGTAGTTTTGTATGGCATTAATAGATTTGTTACAAACCCCCCTTTTTAATGTTAGAGGGGGTTGATCTTTTTGTGTTGTTGAATTTGGGTTCTGTTTGGTTCCTGTGGAACTTGCAGTTAATATTTTCATTGTCTAAACTCTAGTTAATATTTTTATTCGTCTAAACTCTGAAGTTCCCTTATTTTGTTTTGGGATCTTTGTAGGTTTATGCGGTGTAGAATTTTTTTAGTATGTCAGCAATGATCAAACACCTTCCCTGTAAAGTCATTCTACCTGCTATCAGATATTATTCAAGAGTTTGCCCTCCCCGACCTGTCGGTGCTGCTCCAATAAGAGTTTCTAACAACATAGCCCGGTTGGGAGGCCCCAAAGAAGGACCAAAGGCCAGGCAACTCCTTTCATTGCCTGCTTTTCCTGCCAATCTCCATCACCCTTTGCCCGGAAAGAGCTCAGGCGGCCAACCGGGTCAGGCTGCTCGGTCACTGCCATAACTTGGCTTAAGTTCTACTTCGATGACATCCCTGGTTCCGTCATTCAATCCCACTTCAACAAGGGCCTGGTGAGTTGATATTTTTTTAACCGACTTGCTTGTGATATTTTGCTCATTTTCCATTTGGTTGTAATAAACTGTCAACCAGCATGACAAAAATAATAATAATAAATCAGTCAGCCAGCCAGCCAGCATGACTGGCGGATGCAGTTATCTATCACTATATAATGTGTAATATGCATCTGTTCACATATACAAAACTTGGGTCACAAGAGTTTACTGGCTCTTTTGTTGTACTTAAGAGTGTTATAGATTTCTTCTTTCTGTTCATGATTAAAAATGAATGAGCACATCTCTTTTCTTTACTAATCTGTTAGTTGTACTTTCGGATTTCCCATTAGGTCCAGATGGAATGTCCTAATCTTAGTGATGCATCCAATAGAAAGCAAAACAAACCACATTCGATAGTTAAGTTATTGAGGTTTTCATACTTGTACTTACTGGCCTTTCATATTTGCATTTTTTTATTGGGAAAGCTTGTTCAAACTGTAATTACTCTTTTGTTTGTTCAGGGGTCTTCCCCTGCTTTGTATTGTGACTTTCTCAGTCACCTTTCCTATGAATGGATTATTGCTTGTTTGATTGATCAAAAGAAAAAAAAAACAAAGGGTTTTCAATCCTAGATATATATTGACCATTTCTAGTGGTTTGTATGAGTCATACAAATCAATTTCGATATGTTTAATTATAATCTATTTTTTTCTCTTGTGAACTGATATTTAGGTTATGTGAATCTGCTACTTGAATTCTATATACAGATCAGTCCAAACGATGCTATGGAGGCTGGCGCAAAAATATCTGTGCCAGTGTCAATTGCTGAGACAGATTTCCAAGAGATTTGATACAATTCCAGTGGAACTCTTTATCCAAATGCTGATTGAGATAGAATACTTGCAAAGGCTAGTGATGTATAAGGTATATGCTTTTTTATCTTGTTTGTGTCATAAGGTTGCTTGCATAGTTGGTTCCAATGTGGTGAGACTTGACCTGGTTTAAATTTTTAATATCAACTCCTATAGATTACGTATCCTCCTTCGCTGCTCTACTATGTGTGTGGTTTGTCATAGCAAAGGCAGGGGGATGTGAACCTAAACCTGACTCTGATGAACCGTCCTAATAGTGGCGTTATACTATGGTTACAGGTTTGATTAAAGGTTAATTTGATTTAGTTCAGATGTTTTGTGAGGAAGGCATTATTTGATACAGTCAGAGTGCTTACAAATAAGTTATTTTGAGTGTAATTAGCATTTCAATCTAAAAATTTGTCAACTGAATTTGTTGTTTCATGAATTGCTACCCATAAGTCCAGAGCCCATCTCTAGTTGAGTGGAGGCATTTACAGGATTATTCGGTCTGCACAACATCATGGATTGCGATTGAGTGATGGAAATTGGGATTAAGTTGCTCTTGTACCTAGATTAGCGTTACGTTTAGAAATTGGGATTAAGTTGCTCTCTCTCTCTCACTCTTTATTGGTGCAATTGTAGAGTACAATCAAATAAAACTGTTATTGATTAAAAGCCAAAGAAGATCTGTTGATGAAAGAAGATTTTGTGAAATTTCAGGATTCCGCGATAATGGTATTGAATAAGCCTCCTAGATTGCCAGTCAAGGTTAGGCTCTCGTTTATTGCTGTTTTCCAATCGGACCCTATCCCTTTTGTTTGATTCTGTTGATGCCTTTAGATCAATGTTGGTTTCTAGGGAAACTTACCGGTGCATAACAATATGGATGCTTTGGCTGCTGCTGCACTTTCTTATGGCTATGAAGAAGGACCTAAGTTGGTAAGTTTTAAATTCCACTTTCTTCTTGTGCCAAAACACAACCTCCCTTAGTAGTAGAGTAAATATTCGATATTATCGTAACCTATAATGTCTACACTTGCTTCTATTATTACTTTTTTAGGCCATGCTTTGATGTCCTGTCTCGTAGATATCTTCATAATTTGAATTTGGTGTTTGCTTAAACCATGGATTTCCTATTCTCTTATCAGGTGCATCGGCTTGACAAAGAGAGCAGTGGTATCCTTTTAATGGGGAGAACGAAAGAAAGTGTCAAGCGGCTGCAAAGTTTGTTCAATTGTTCAGTGACACAAATAAGGGGAAGTCTCCATCTAAGGTACTCATTATCTCTCCTTATAGTTTTTAGTGATTAGTATTGATAAAGAGAAAGTTTATAACATATGAAGCTGAGACTTAGGTTTATTCTTGGAAAAATGTGCTAATCAATCATCTAGACTTGGAATGATGCTTGTGAAGCAGCAGTACAGAGGTATTGGGCATTAGTTATAGGCTGTCCGAAAGAAAAGGAAGGTGTTATTCGTGCTCCTCTTTCCAAGGTAGATTGTCTTGCCTTTAAGCCGTGACAATTATTACGGGGTTGAATTCAATTACTTAGCCTCTTCTCTATGATTTAAAATATCATACAAGCCTTTGCTGTAGTTTATTCCTTCACTTGAATTAATAGTGGTTTTTTTTTATAGGTGATGCTTGATGATGGAAAAACAGAATGGGTTATCATTGCTCATCCATCAGGAATCGAAGCTTCACAAGATGCTATAACTGTATATCGAGTGCTGGGTCCAACGATTAATGGATGCTCATGGATCGAGCTATGTCCACTTACTGGCCGTAAGCATCAGGTATTATGGAAGTGTCTATTTATTGCGATTTCACCAATGAACTTGGTCTGTAACAAAGAGTGGAGAGAACATAGCTTTCAATTCCATTTGATTCTCATTTCGGATTCCACAGTGACTTATAGATAGGAAAAACATGTTACAAAGAGAAGATTCTTCATATTTCACGGGTGCTTTAGTTTCCCAAAGTATGCAGTGTGGATAATCCACAGATCATAAGCATCTAAAGTTCCTACATATTACGATCATAACGTTTTTTCGAGAAACAGATTGTATCCTCAGTGGTGAGGGGGGGAAGCTACTAACCGGATGTTTATAGCTTGCATGTCAAGTAGTTCCTGATATAAGCTTTTAACCTTGGTACTGCAGCTTCGAGTCCATTGCGCCGAAGCTTTGGGCACACCAGTTGTTGGCGACTACAAGTATGGTTGGTTCGTGCACTCCAAATGGAAGCAGATGCCTCGAGTGGACATTGAACCAACAACCGGGAAGCCATACAGATTGCAGAGGCCAGAAGGTCTGGAATGTTCAGAAAGGGAGTGTCTTGTCAAAGGTTCCTTTGCTGCACCTGCATTGTCGGGAGCTTGTCATTCCAAACATTGCAAAGTTCCTTGCGAACAACAACCCAAGCATAGCTCAAAGCCTGATGTGCTTCGGTTTGTGGCATCAATGCCTTCACATATGAAGATTAGTTGGAATCTTATGTCCTCTTACTTAATTTAATCTGTTTGACACTTTCCCCTTAATTTAATCGATTTATGGAGGTTACCAGTTTTATGAGCATGCCTGTCTATAGGATTCAACTTGATTGAAACAATATTGACTTTGGTACAGATAATTTAGACTTTAGGTTCCACAGTTTATACCACCTTTGCATTTAGATCCTATATATGTAGGTAGAGTTAACAGACATGGTCTTGGGACTAACAAAAGGTATCTTGCGGAAACTAGCAAATGACGCTACAAATTTGTGCTACAGACTGTATTTTTTGTGTATTTTTTCAGTCTGTTGTGATTGATGTCTACATTGATTCCCAAGCATTGTGATGTAGGTATCTGTTATTCTTCTCTTAAAATGTGCGACTCATCCTCATTTTTGACAGATTGATAAGCCTCCTTAATGGCTTAACCAATTTATTGTAAGATAAGAGAACTTGATCATCTTGTCCACAAGATAATTCTGCTCTGAAATGCAAGCGGCAGGCTTGTGAGCATCTGGAAACCGAGTTCACTAAAGGATCAGTTCAAGCTGGCAGAGATCAAGTTATCCTTACAATTTTGATCTAGTACAGAAAATGTATATTTCAAAGGTCTTGTATTGAAACGGTATCTCTGAAATTTTTGGAGCAAAGTTTGTTGTCTAGGCATCTGACCTGTTAGATTGTGGTAATTTCCCTAATGAATCCATCAAAACATGGCCCCGTCTTGCCTTATCATTCAATCAAGATTGGTTGATTTATATTTCCATGTCAGGCTTATCGCTAGCACAAAATTTTCTTTTGGTTGTACATGGATTTACTGAGCTGGTAGTGCAGGCACTCACACAATGTTTTCAGTTCATCATGAATGGGAAGGTACAGCTACATTTATCCTTTATTCTGATGTTATTTGGGATATAATCTATTGCTAGTGATATACTACACAAATTTCTCAAATTACCTTTGGTAGAAAGCACATTTTGATGAATCCTCTTTACTTGATGTGAAATTATTCAAGCTAACACTATCCCAAAATACATATATAAGATAGTAATTTGCTGGCAGGCTTCATTAGATGTGTGTTATCATCAGTGTTATTCGTGATATTTGGTTGAAAGTGGCAATGCCACTAACATTGTAGTAGATTGGTTTAAGGGGTTTGATCCTCTTTGCACTACCACACTTTATGTTTGCACGATAGATAATATATAGAAATTCTTGTTGATTTATCGTCTAACCCTATCCTGGAAAGTGCGTCACAAAGGAACAAATGTTAGATTGAAGGAACAAATGGCAAGAAGATGCTTATATAGGGAGTGGAAGGTACTGAACCTGATTATTTTTCTAAGTTAGTTGGATTCCATTTTAGAAAAATAATTCCATCGACTTTCTTTGATCTAGGATGCGAGTAGAGACCGCGTAGGGCTAGATATGGTGATCATATTCTAAGAACAAATTTTCTTTTATAGAGTATTAGTAAAGTCGTGTTTCCGTCCAATCGATAACATGCATTAATACTTATATCAATCATTAATAGCATATGACCATAGCGTTTTTTCATAAAGTGCTATGAAAATTCAAAACCTAATTTGTTCAATGTGGCCAAAATGCTATGAAACATTGCAAAACGCTATAAAAAGTTGAAAAATACTATCAATTGCCAAATTGAATTGAGCATTTGTAAAATGATATGAAAGATACATAGGCGGGACTTGTAATTCCCAGGGCGCCAAGAATCCCGCTCGAATCGAAAAAAAAAAGAACAAAAGCAAAACAAAGAAGAAGAAGGAAGGAAGGAAGGCACACAGTACCTCTCGCGAACTCCTCTTCCCCAACTTGATCCAAACTCTCCTCTTACCCTGTTTTCGACGTTCCGGAGTTGATTTCGACGTCCGTTTGCGCGGTAGATCACTTGATTTCTCGGATTCGCAAAATCTTCGAGTTAGGGCTTCGAACACTCTCCGAAGGACTGACTTCACGAAGAGGTTCTACGTGATTTCGACGTCCATTTGCGTGGTAGATCCACTTGTTTTCTCGGATTTCGCAAAATCTTCGAGGTTAGGGCTTCGAACACTCTCCGAAGGACTGACTTCACGAAGAGGTTCTACGTGATTTCGACGTCCATTTGCGTGGTAGATCACTTGTTTCTCGGATTTCGCAAAATCTTCGAGTTAGGGCTTCGAACACTCTCCGAAGGACTGACTTCACGAAGAGGTTCTACGGTATGTTTTCGATTTCAATTGGTTCAATCTATTTTGTTGTTTTCTATCAATTAGAAGTTCGAATCTATGAGTATGTAATGTTTTAATCAATTTTTTTTTCGAATTTATCTTCGAGGTTAGGAACTAAAACAACTTTTTTTCTCTGCATTGTGGTAAACTGGATCACGACCAACAAGATTATCATGACCTTTGTGATTGTTGTTGTTGTTTGTTATTTATTTATTTATTTTTATTATTTTTTTGAATGGCTTGTTGTTATGTTTTATAGCATGATTTGGTAACTACCTGACAATATGTTACCAGTCCTAACTGTTATATATTTTTTGATGGTTAGAAACCATATTTCCAATGTGTTCTGGGCTATGGTTACCCTTACATTGTGCCATTGTGGTGATACGAGCCTTCTCTTAAACTTTAACTCTTTAAATTTTTTGTTTATCTTTTGAAGGTTGTGGCTTTGTCAAGTTTGCTAGTAGAGACATGGCAGCAGCAGCTATAGCTGGTCTGAATGGAACATATGTGATGAGGTAAGCCTTAGCTCATGACACTGCTATGTATTTCATCTCTGTTCAAGTTTGTGCTTCACGTTCATTATTATTTGTTCGCTGTTACTCAGGGTTGTGACCAGCCATTAACAGTTCGGTTTGCTGATCCTAAGAGGCCTCGAGGTTCAGATTCGAGGTTAAACACCCTTCTATTATTGTTTTTTGCCATTGAGTTTAGGACTCCTGTGTAGACAATTCTTCAAATATATGAAAAGCATGTGGAATAAGGATTCGCATGAGCATTTAATTTGTCCTCTCGATTATATATATATACATTATTTATTTTTCTTGTCATTCATGTAGAATTTCTAAAGGAGCATAGTTGTATTGATCTTTAATAGTTGCATGCTTGTCTCCTCATTCTTGGCCAACAAGCAGCAGGTACTTTGACTATTGCAAGCCTATCTGTCTTTTAGAGATTTATACAAGAAAATATATCAGCTATTAGTCAGGGAAGCATTCTTGGCCAAAAGAAATATTTATATGGTTGAAACTTGTCAATCCATATTCCACTGCTCTTAGCTGTTTGGCATCTAAAATCAAGAAATTAAAACAAATTAGTGGGTCCTTGAACTTTTCCAATATCCATTCCCATTTCTTTCTTTTGGCATTGAAATAAGTATATTGAGAATTGAGAAAGTCACGTATCCATAGATTCTATAAAATTTCCAAGAGCAGAGTTATGCCATGCAAGATATCTCCTTTATTTGGATCGGAATGCTATTTTTGGAGTAGGTATTATGTGTAATGGTTTCTCATTAATGAATTGTCTAAATGTACTAACGTGTAACGGCTGCTGTCTTCCGTTCAGTTCCATTCCTAGTTTAGTGTTGCTAACGTTTACTTTGATGCTCAAAATTTTTGGTGGTTATAGCTAAATATGATATCTTTTACTGCAGCCGCAGTGGGGAGGGACAACACCACAGACAGTTGGTAGCACACCTGCAGTTGTTCAAGCCTCAGTTGTGCCTTCGACTACATCAGCTAATCCTGCTGCACCTGTAAGCATGCAGGCAACGGCTCCAACTTGTAACTGGACAGAACACACCTCTCCAGAAGGCTACAAGTACTAACAGTACTACTATAACAGTCAAACAACTGAGAGCAGGGTATGTGTTTTATCTAAAGCTTTCACTGCTTCGTGGTATCTCGATTCTGGTAAGATAACCATCAAAATGAATGTGTAGTGGGAGAAGCCTGAGGAGCTCGCGCTATTTGAACAACAAAAACAACAACAGAAGCCTGCAGTTCAACTTCAACCACAGCCACAGCCACAGCTTCATTCACATCCACAGGTTCTGCACACACAACATGTCTCGCAAATGCCAGCTCCACAGAATCAGATGCAGACGCAGTTCCAGAATCAGCAACAATTACAGTACCAACGGCCATCGGTCAGTATTCATTTATTGGTTTCTATAAAGCCATGAAACTCTTTTCTTGGTTATATCATAATTCTGCTGTCTGAATTTTTCAGTATCAGGCTTCTGGAGGAGTCGGGCACCAAAATGCTCAGGTAAATGTCCACATTATCTGATTATCTAAATCCAGACCACAAATTTACGTGAGAATATTTACTAAGCCTAGTTAATTGGCTATAGTTTTCTGTTCAAAGTGCACCTCGTGAGGTAAGAGGCACTAAAGCATCTATGGATCCCTTTTTCGTTACTTATGTACCAAGGGAATTTTGAAAGTGAAATTCTTTAGTTGAAAATTGTTAAAATGCATTTAATTGACACATATAGGTACGTGTACTGTGTGGCACCATGGACAAACTGATCCCTGGCTAGCCTGATTTTTTAGCACAATGATATGGTTATTTTCTTGAAATCTCTGAAGTTGTATGACTTGTAAGTCTTTATAAATTACAAGTAAATACACTGATTTTTTGTTAATCTCATTCCTCATTCGTCTATTTTCAACTGTAAAATGATAGGCTGGCGAAGACGCTGAATACTCAAAATTGGCAAACGTCGAGTTGAAGAAGATGTTTGCTAAACGCACGGTAAGTAAATTATACTTCTGGTTTATGTAACATTGTTCGCCATATGAGGTTCAAATGCAGTTCTAAACCACATCTAAAGCCACCATTGTCTTCTAAGAAATAGCAACTGTAAATTCATGAAAGGCTTTGCTTTAAGAACAC
>QNQO01004485.1:0-5000 GCA_003290165.1 Berberis thunbergii | reverse complement strand
AAGGAAAGAAAAAGAAGGAGAAGAAAAAGAAGGAGAAGAAAAAGAAGGAGAAGAAAAAGCAAAACCGGAGGCCAGTATTCGTTCCCGCAAATCAAAATACGTACTAGTTTATACTGAGACCGAGGACGAGGACGAGGACGAGAAGGATAAGACGACTCCTTCCACCGGTACTACTACCGAGACAACTACCAATACTACTATTGGGAATACTAGTAATACTACAGAGAATACTAGTAATCAGGATAACGATGAAGAGAAGAAGGATGAGCCAGAGGAACTATATTTGACACGTTATGCACTACAATCGGATTATAACCGAGATCTAATCATGGGATCCACGCGCGCTCAACGAAGTAAAACCGCTATTTTGGGTTTGTTTCAACCAAGAGTGCGTTCCCCACTTTTTTTGGACAGAGGAGACGTAACTTTTTTTTCTTATTTTGGTATTTCCAAACTACTTAATTTTTTTTTCAGAAATTGGATAAGAATAAAAAAAGTCAGGGAATCAAAAATTGAAAATTCTAAAACGCAAGAAACAAAAGAAAAAAGAAAACAAGTTGAAAAAGAGCGGAGGATGAGCGGGTAAGAATATCGGAAATGTGGGATACTATAGATTATGCTCAACCACTGCGAGGTTGTTTGTTACTAACCCAATCGATTCTTAGAAAATATATCGTATTACCCTCATTAATAATAATTAAAAATGTTGGCCGTATGTTATTATTTCAAATTCCCGAATGGCGCAAGGATTGGAAAGCGTGGCATAACGAAATGCATGTTAAATGCACTTATAATGGTGTTCAATTGTCAGAAAATGAATTTCCGAAAGATTGGTTAACAGATGGTATTCAGATAAAGATTTTATTTCCTTTCTGCCTGGAACCTTGGCATGGAGCTAAAGTAGAATTGGATCATAGAGATCCAATGAAAAAGAAGAGAAAAAGAGATGATTTTTGTTTTTTAACAATTTGGGGACTGGAAGCTGAACGTCCTTTTGGTTCTCCCCGAAAACGACCTTCCTTTTTTAAACCTGTTTTGAAAGAAATAAAAAAAAACTCTTAGTTGTAAAAGAAAAACACAAAGGATTCTTTATTTAAAAATATTTCTATTTTTAAATAAAGAATCTCCAAAACTAAGCCCAATTCCTTTATTGGAAATAAAAGAAGCGAGTATAAATACAAATCAAGAAAATGATATAATAAGTAATCAGATTTTTAATGAATCGTCTATTAAATCCGTGGATTGGATAATTATTCACCGACTGTAAAAAAAATAAAGGATGTGTCCGATAGGACAAATATAATTAGAAATCAAATCGAAAAAATCAAAAAAGACAAGAACAAAATATTACAAATTCCTGATATAAACATTAGTCCTAATGAAACGAGTTGTGATGATAAGAGATTAGAATCACCGAAAGATATTTGGCATATATTAAAATATTAAAAGAAGAAGTACCCGATTAAAATGGAAATGTTATTATTTTTTAAAATTTTAATTGAAAGGCTTTACATAGAGATTCTTTATCTATTAAAAAAAAATTCAAGAAAAATAACAATTATAAAATCGTTGTAAAACTCTTTCTTAAATTACTTGAATTAAAAAACAAATTTTTGAGAAAAATAATTTCACCGAAAAAGAAATCAAGAAAGAATTGATGAAACAAATCAAAATACAATTCGTTTTATTCGACTATAAAAAATTATTTCTCAATACTAATATTAGTAACAAAAATTCACCTATTTTTTCTGAACCAGCTCCTTGTCACAGGCATATGTTTTTACAAATATCCCAAACCTCAGTTTAACACAAATCACTTGAGAATCTGTACTTCAATATCAGGGAACACTTCTTTTTCTAAGGATAGAATAAAGAATTCCTTTAAAAAGACAAAAGAATTCCTTTAAAAGACAATGGAAAACGCGTTAAAACATTATCCCTATCAATAACTTATATCTCAGACTAGCTGGTCTCGATTATTAGCGAAAAAATGGCAAAAAAAATTCATCAAAGTTGTATAGGTCAAACTCAAAAATCACCAATTTTGATTTAGATGAAAAAGACCAATTATTCATTACGAGAAACACAAAAATTTGCAGTGGGATTCAATACTGAATCAAAAAAAGAAATTGAAAAATTACAATATGATCGTTTAGCCCATAACTGCTTCATTATAAAGATAAGAAGAATCCTATTTTTTTAGATCAAGAAACGAAGACGAAAGAGTTTCTCGATAATTACAACACGTCTAATCCTAAAATGTTTATATGCCGGTAGATATATCTCTTAATAATTATCTATAGAAAATTCTGATACGAATCGAAATTTGGATAGAAATATTTTGATTGGAATTTTTTTGATTTTTCTTTTAAAACAAAATCAATATTAAGCGCTGGACAAATATGGAAATGAGGTCACTGTTTATAAAAAATAAAAAACTCTGGCTAAGTATTATCAAATAATTGAGCAAGTGATAAGAAGGATCATTTTTCTAGCTTGATCAGTAAAAACAAATCAACCTAGCCAATTCCAACAATAACTTCCTTAACATGGATGAAAAATGAATGAAGAAATACCAAATAAGCTATATCTGATCATGGATGATTGGTTTTTCCCAGCAATTAACAAGTGTCCATTTATGATGCATATAGGATGCAACGCTTGGATCATCCCAATAAATTCTCTTACTTTAATTTAAATGGAAATGATAACCTTGGTTCACAAAAACATCTCAAGCAGAACAAAAAAATGACTTCAGCAGATATTCTCTTAATCAAAACAAATTAGAAACTAAAAAAAAGAAAGCCAGTACAAGGAATATTCATCAGAAGACAACAAAAAAGGGGAATCAGGGATCGGATTTATCAAACCAAGAAAAAAAAGATAAGAAGTAAAAGAAAAGATAATGCGGGATGATCAGACCGTCAAAACCCCAAAACAAAAACCAAAAGAAAAAGCCATCTATGCTCGCTCTACTAGTGCGAAATTAGATTTATTCCTGAAAAGGTTTTATGGTTTTCAATTAAAATGGGATGATCTTGTGACTGAAAAAATGATCAATAATATCAGAGTATTTGTCTACTGCTTAGATTGGAAAACCCAAATAAAATTGCCATAGCCTCTATTAGAAGAGGCGAACTGAGTATGGATGTAGTGCCAAATGCGAAAACTTTAACTGTTGCAAAATTACTAAAAACGGAACATTGCTTGTTGAACCAAATCGGATATCTATAAATGGGATGAGAAATTATTATGTATCAAATCCTAGCTATTTCACTGTACATAAAATAAGTACCAAACTAATCGAGGATACCAAGAAAAAAGCAATGTGATAAGATAAAAGAAATAAGAAAAAACGAAATGTTACTAGGTGGGGTCTTGATAAATCCATTGCACGACTCAAAGGTTTTTTAGGAATAAAGACAAAAATCATTATGATTGGCTTGTTCTTGAAATATTTTATCTCCTAAACGTCCGTAGAGAATTGAGAATTCGAATTTGTTAAATTCGAAGAATGTAAAGTTGGGGATAGAAATACAGTATTTTGCAATGGTAACAATGAAAGTAACTGTGTCCCATTTTTAATAAAGGACGGCATCTTTGATAAAGATACAAAAATTTGATGAAGTTAAATTGTTTTTTGGCCAAATTATCGATTAGAAGATTTAGCTTGCATGAATCGCTATTGGTTTGATACCTATAATGGTAGTCGTTTCAGTATGTTAAGAATACACATGTATCCGCGTAGTTGATGATACACTTCTTATGGATCATGTACCATAATGTACAAGTGTTACATTATGGTACATGATACTGATTCAATGATTTATTCAGATCAGAAATGAATTGGGGAATCCTCTATCTTAGATCCAAATTTTGGGGTGCAAAATTGAACATCTATCCTCTTTTGTTATTTATATTCAAAATTTGAAAATTGATTTATTAAAAAAAAAAGAAGTATATGAATAAATCCAGATTAATTTATATTTATTGTGTATAACAAATTAAAATGATTATTATTACAGATCGCTAAAATCCATATTTGTAAAAAAATAAATAAAAACACAGGGAGGGGGCAAAGAATTATGGTAAAAAATTCATTCATCTCGGTTATTTCGCAAGAAGAAAAAGAGGAAAATAGGGGGTCTGTTGAATTTCAAATATTCAGTTTCACCAACAGGCTACGCAGACTTACTTCACATTTAGAATTGCACAGAAAAGATTATTTATCCCAGAGAGGTCTCCAGAAAATTTTGGGAAAACGTCAACGGCTACTGGCTTATTTGTCAAAGAAAATAGAGTACGTTATAAAGAATTAATAAATCTATTGGATATTCGCGAGCCAAAACTCGTTAAGTTAATTTAAAATTCGTTTTAAATTATTTGATTTATTATATTTATATTAGATTATTTTATTCATTTTGATGAACTTCGTTTTCAGCAATTAATGGAATAATGAATCGGAGAAAATATATGACTGTACCAACTACAAGACAAGATCTCATGATAGTCAATATGGGTCCTCACCACCCATCAATGCATGGTGTTCTTCGACTCATTGTTACTCTTGATGGCGAAGATGTTATTGACTGTGAACCCGTATTGGGTTATTTACACAGAGGAATGGAAAAAATTGCAGAAAATCGAACCATTATACATATCTGCCTTATGTAACACGTTGGGATTATTTAGCTACTATGTTTACAGAGGCAATAACGGTAAATGCACCGGAACAGTTGGGAAATATTCAAGTACCTAAAAGAGCCAGCTATATTAGAGTCATTATGCTGGAATTGAGCCGTATAGCTTCTCATTTGTTATGGCTTGGCCCTTTTATGGCGGATATCGGTGCGCAGACCCCTTTCTTCTATATTTTCGAGAGAGAGAGTTGATATATGATCTATTCGAAGCTGCCACCGGTATGCGAATGATGCACAATTTTTTCCGTATCGGGGGAGTAGCTGCTGATCTACCTCATGGCTGGATCGATAAATGTTTGG
>QNQO01004484.1:0-24912 GCA_003290165.1 Berberis thunbergii | reverse complement strand
TAACATGAGATGCTTGGGATGCGAGATCCTAGTCAGTTTCGACTAATGCCAACAGTTCGCCACGGGACCACTGCTCTTCTACATACCATGGTCGTTGAATTCCCAACTCGCAGACTTGTTACCTGCTCCGTGCGGGTGTAGATGGTTTAAAAGGTGGGAGCCTAGTCCAGTCACGAATATGTCGACGGCTTGCCACGGGACCACTGCTTTTCTACAGACCATGGTCACCGAAAACTCCCAAATTTGTAGCTCGATGTGAAGGTGGGAGTCTACCCAACCGATGTCAACGGCTTTCCGCGGGACCACTGCTCTTCAACAAACCATGGTCGCCGAATTTTCTCATCCCAAACTCTTATCCCGCTCAGCTAGGGTGTAGATTGTTTGGAAGGTGGGAGTCTAGTCAGCTCCGACTAATTTCAACGGCACGGGATCACTACACTCCAACAGACCATGGATTGCCAAATTCTCTCATCCCAAGCCTGAAACCCACTCCGTGCGGGTATAGATTGTTTGGAAGGTGGGAGCCCAATCAGCCCCGACTGATGTCAACGGCTTGCCACGGGGCCACCGTTTTTTCTCAAGACAGCGGTCGTCGAATTCAATTACAGCTCAAAACAACGTATTTACTCTCACGCAGGAGCAATGACCACTTGAGCCGACTCAAGAGCCAACCCCCTAACACACGGACGAATGTTGCACGGGATACCAACCTGAGCTTACGAAACCTGACGCGGGCCAAGCGCTCTTGCTCAACTACAATGCATGTGCTCAGCTGCAACAGTTCACTCATGCCAGCAACCGCAACCGACGGTCATATACACAACTTGAGTCTCCAACAGCTTGCCTTAAGGATGAGCTACGGCTAGGTAGCGTAATCCACTGCCAAACCATCCGCAAAATGTCCACTATTGGACGTAACCACGTGATAACAACTATGAGACCTCGCAGAGGAACATGTCAAAATTATTCGCTAAGCAAATGGTCAAACTCTCAACAGCAGACAGACCACTCGCCTTCCTGCTAACCCAACTGGACCTATGTCAAAATAAAATGACAAGGAAAAATGGAAAGCGCTCAATAGAGATACCGAACAGAATACTGGTACAAAACATACTCAAAATAACCTATTTTCATTAACAGTTGAAACAAAAAGTACATATGTACAAAATTATTCCTCACCAGGAAGAGGTACAAATATGGGGGAACTAAGCCTAGCAGAAGAAGAAGCAGGAGTTGTGTCTGTGCGTGCCTTAGTCTAAGCACCATGATCCAGATCGCTCTCTTCTTTTAAGGATTTAGAGACCATTCTGAAATCTGCATAAGACATCTTATTGTAATAAGCAATGTCCCATTTCGGATGTTCTTCCTTCATCAGTACCAACAGTTCCAACCACCCATGCACGACCCAGCGGAATTCACACTTGCCTTGTGCCTTGAGAATCTCTCCTCGCGCACCTTTGCTTCAACAGGTTCACTGTCCAACAACTCCAGCTTAGCTGTTAGCGCAATCAACCTGAGACTGCTCAATAATCAGGCTACTCATAACTGCGCTAAGTTCATGTTGCTCCAAGAAAAGTTGGTCCTTAGCTTTCCTCGCTTCCCAAGCATTGAATTCCGCGTCAGCCTCTAACTGTTGCTTCTGGGCAAACCCACTTAAACTCCTTCATGGTATTCTCCTAAATAAGATAATGTAATTCATAAAGCATCTTAGCCGCAGCTTCCTGCGCAACTTCCAGATCACGGCGGACCAGGTCTTACTCTTGTCTGGATCTGTCCCTTGTGGACACCGCCTTTGCTAAATCAGACTCGAAGGCTTCAAAATGAATCCTCTAGGTCTCAGCATCAATGGCTAATTGTTCCAGCTCCTCTCCTCAATTTGTTTTATCAGCGACTCAATCTCGAAAAGTGCATCAAAATACACTTATGCATAGTCGAGAAGACACGCTCCATGGCATATACCCTCTCACGAGCCGCCTCAACTTCCGTCCCAGCAACAGCTACCTAGCTCAATTAGGACATCCCCAGCATAAGGTGTTTCAACCCCTTATCCATGCGCTTCTCCAGCACATCCTCCTCAAGCTTCGGAGCACAGTTCGCCAGCTAGTTGTAGCGTTTGCTTATATGTTTCATAGAAGCATAATCAATGTCAACCTCCTAGTGTCAGGCCTGGTTGCTCATTTTCACCACGTCCGGAACAACAAAACTCATTCGCACATCTAGATGAAGACCTCCTGGATGCGAGATCACGCCAGAATTGCTTTGTAGTCTCCACCTCACCTAGACCCTCATCCACAACCTTCCCTTTGTCACAGCAGCCGACCCTTTGTTGCGAGCCGGCTCAGCGAAATACGAATGAAGAGAAGGGAGTGAATTGTCTAACGGACCCTCCATTACCTGATATATGGTATGGAGTGAGATAGGGGCCAATGCGGACAACAAAAGGGTCGATCCACACTGCAACGATCATTGTCAGACAATCCAGCAGGACGATTGAACTCCGGGACCACAGTTGAATCTTCATCAGAACCTTTTAGCAAAACAGTTCTGGATTGGTCAACACCAGTAAAAGTTGCCACAGCAGCCAGCATTAGCTTCTCACTCAGAGCATCAGCCTGCTCAGTACTCAGCTGTGACGCATCATCAACCCATGCTAACCACAAGTGGTCCCTCTCCAAACCAGATGCTAAACCTCCTCCTCAGCAGACCGTCAGGGTCACGCTCCTCCCTAAAAGAAGTAGGTAGTTTGGAAACCAGCTCGGCCTGAGCGCAAGACCTCTTCGAGCTTAAGAAAGAGACAAACATCTCGGAAATTGCCTCAGTGTCAGGCAGGGCAGGGACCTTAACTTTGGAGGCCTTCCTCTTCTTGGAAGGGGCTCCACCTTCAGACTTAACCTTCACGCTCCGTAGAAAGTGGGAGCATGTGCCAGTTGGGCCACAATTCACTGTGAGTGGAGTTGGTAGGGCAGATAACATCCTCCACACTCGTCCAAGGTATGGTCACGCAATGTCTTCATAGTGACTTCCTCATCCGGATAAAGAGGAGTCGTGAGGAACCTCCCTACAAAGAAACACACTCGACGATCAGCATACAATCAACGCAACAAAATCAAAGGGTGAAACTATACTACGAAGTGGCTTAAACTCCTGCTCAAGCAAACGACCTTTGAACTTGAAGTACTTCGAATGCAAAGGAGCCAAAAAGTAGAATTTTGCCCGAATTTAAAGTCATTCGATAATTTCCCGAAGCAAGCGCGACATCTTCTTACAAACGGTGTGATCGTTCAGCTAAGGGGAAGTCAGCAACTGGAACACCCTCAGAGTCACGTGGACAGCGGCATCTTTCACCTTGATCAATATGATAAGGAAAATCCAGAATTCCAAGAAACTTCTGAAAAACCCTAGATCTCGTCAAGCATAGGGAAACGGACACCAGTTTAAGCATGTCGCGGTATAAATAGACGAATCCTTCCAGGGGAAACATTGGTGTTTGATCATCATTCAGAGTATAGAGTGGTAGGTCTTCAGCGACCCCTAATGTTTTTCGAATCTCTGCAAGGCTCAATTCAGAAGCCGACATATTTTCAAATAACTAAAGGCCCTAAGGAAAAAGCTCATCGTCAAGGTGATTTTGGCGAGCCATAAAAAAAAGTGAATAAAATTTCAATCAAAAAATGAACAGAACGAAGCCACTAAAAAAGAAGAAATTGATTAGTCAATCTCGGCAGAAAGAGATACCTAGATAGGGATTGGTTTCCTGCATTTTCTCTACTGAACCGATGCACGCTTAATTAATGAAGCGCACCACTCAAGTAATGGTTCAGACTTAATCATCATGAGTTGCATATCTTTCAAGAAGTGCCTTAGTGAACCGATACGATAGCCCATTAACTCAGGGGGTAGCTATATAAGTAAATTCAAATGAAAACTTGCATGTTAGTAATTGTGGTACTGAGTAAAGATTAATTAATGAGAACTTATTTATGTTATGGCATAAGCGTCTAGCTCATATTTCTAGACAAAGAATTGAAAGGCTTGTGTCAATTGGAATTCTAGTTCCCCTTGATTTTATAGATTCACAATTTGTATTGAATGCATAAAGAGGAAATAAACAAACACTAGGAAGTTGGTGTTAATATAAGTTCAGGTGTCTTGGATTTGATACAAACAAACAAACACTGATATTTGTGGCTCATTCCCTATGGCGTTTTGGAATGGTCAACGTTACTTTATCACTTTTACGGATGATTATTCTCATTACGGATATCATACATAATACATGAAAAATTACAATCATTGGATGTGTTCAAGGCTTATAAAGTTGAGGTAGAAAATCAACATAATAAGAAATTAAGGTCGTTAGATCTGACCGTCGTGGTGAATACCATAGTAGATGTAATAGATCAGGCCAATATTCAGGTCCATTTGCGAGGTACTTATAGGAATGTGGCATCGTCCCTCAATACACATGCTCGAGACACCACGTCAAAATGGTGTATCTGATAGACGAAATCGGACCCTCAAAGACATGGTTAGGAGAATGATTTGGTATTCTACCTTGTCAAAGTCTCTTTGGGGAGTGGCCTTAAAGACTGCAGTTTACATCCTTAATAGAGTACCTCGTAAAGTTGTAATTAAATCCCCATATGAGTTATGGACCAAAAGACATCATAGCATTAGGTAGGGTGGACACGATCTGGTCCTGGTCCAATGAAATGGAACCGATACAGTCTGGGATAACAATTTTTTTCTGGGCAGACCAGTTGGTCCCAATTAAAAAAACAAAAACAACCCAAATCAAACAATCCAATAAACCAATTTCAAAACTCGAGCCCATTAACATGTCTTTCTCTTCTCTTCTCTTATCTTCTCTGGATAAGGCTTGTAGAACTCCAAAACGCACTCATTCTTTCTATCTCTCTAGTGTTAGGTTTTTGGATGAAAATGATGCAACAACTAGCAAGAAACATGGTTCCTCCACAAACAATGGACCAACAACAACAATATTAACAACCACAACCTCAATGACAACAGCAACCATGGATGTTGATGTTGGGGTTTTTTCTTTCAAGTTGTTTCATTGTTCTGAGGGGTTTGAAGAGCTATAGTAAACAACATATCCTTCAATTTAGGGCTTGATTGAAGAAGAAGAGAGGAAATGAAAATGGAGTCTTGAAAGACTTTGGTCTAAAATAGAAGAAATAGAGTAGGGACTAAGGTCAAAGATACAGAACACACACCACCACAATTCCTCATTTATAGCATGCCAAAACTGCTATAACTGGATAAAATAGCATTGTCAGACACGTTGTATCATCCAACGCTATAAAAGTCTAGCTCTATGATAGCGTTTTTGGAACGCTATTAAAAGTGTTCTTTTAATAGCATTTTAAGCGTTGTTCTTTTAATAGCAATTTTAAGCGTTGTTATAACACCTTCTATAGTGCTTAGAAAATGTGTTGTACAGTGTTAAATGTTGTTGTAACATTTTTCATAGCGTTTAAAAAATGTTATTACATATTTTTATACAACTTTTTTAGAGTGCTACAAAATTAGTTAACCAAAACACTTTAAACAGTATGCCAATTTTTTTATGCCCATTTATTTTTAGCTATGTTGGTATCGTTTGCAATGTTATACCTGCTATAAAAGTGTAACAGTAAATAGAATCCAACCATGTAAAAAAAATATCATTTCTTGATAATCATACTAGTTCAATGCATGGTAGAAACATAAGTACAATGCCAAACAAAATAAGTCTCCTTAGTTCTTACATAACATACACAGTATGAAAATATTATTTCTTCAAAGTAAATAAAATCCCTTTTCCTGTCACTTTCTTCTTCCTCATCATCACCTGCCATATAAACATAAAGATATATCAAAAATCTTGCAAGACAAAAACACCATGCAATATATAATCAGAAGGCCAATTTAAAACTATAACCAAAGAGTCCTATGAAGAAAGCAAGCGGCATGAGAAGTGAAAAATCGTATCAATATTTCAAAGAAGATTCCTGCACTCGCCTTCCTTGTTTTCCTTCTAAAGCTTTCTCCAAACTCAAACCATTGTCTTTTCAATCCTTTAGGTTCAGACAGCTATCATGCAAATGCCTCGTAGGGATGGTAGCGGGGCAGATTTTCACAGATATTCGCCCCACTCGCCCCGTTTGGGCCGGATTGATTAAGGGGGTATGGAGG
Source organism: Berberis thunbergii (assembly GCA_003290165.1). Lineage (NCBI taxonomy): Eukaryota > Viridiplantae > Streptophyta > Magnoliopsida > Ranunculales > Berberidaceae > Berberis > Berberis thunbergii. The sequence continues at coordinate 18,714 of QNQO01004484.1, read as the reverse complement.
TTGGGGCGGATACAGATATCCAAATTGTATCCGTTTATTATTTGGGCGAATATTCGTTTAATCGATTAAATTACTAAAATACCCTTGAACTATAAATGGAAATAAACCCTAGATTTTCTCTTACCCTCATCTCACATTCTCATTCTCACTCGAAGAGGTCTCACAGTCGCCTCTCACAGCGAAGGCTCTCAAAGTCATAAGAGTCGAAAGTCGAAGCCTTTCACAGCGACAGACTCGACACTCGAAGCTTTCACAATCGTCTCTCACAGTCGGCCCATGCATCGTCTCCTTCTTCTCCTTCTCTTTTATGTCTCCTCTCCATCTCTCTACTTCGAAAGAACCACACCCCATCCCGCCGCCTCCCTCTCCCCTCCCTTCCTCTCCCTTCCCCGCCTTCCCATTAAGCTAGCTGCAAGAAAGAAATGCATGGAAGACTGCAACGAAGAACGATCAGTGCACTATCTAGCCCCGCTGCGTAACTCCAGAAGTCCCAACGCACTTCATTCCTCTGCTCCGCCGCATGTCGTTCCTTCTTCCGCCTCTGCTTCTTCATCGGATATCAAACATCCATTCCATGGTGAACTAGTGAAGAGATTTTTGGGAATCTTAGATCTGAGATCTTTGGATTTGAGATTTGAGATCTAAGATCTTTGGATGTGAAATCTGATATCTCTGATCTGAGATCTGTAGATTGAATTATTTTTTTTTGTATGATTTTTTTACTCATGTTAATCAGGTATTGATGTTGAATTTTTGTTATAATGTTTGTATGGATTCTTACTGGTGTTACTGATCTAATGAATGAAGTATCCTTTGTTGTAGTAAGATGGATAAGTTAATTGGATTTATCTAGAAAGAGAGTCATCCTAGTGAAGTTTAACCTGCACTTAGGGTTAAACTGAGAGATATCTCACAACTAATGTTAGAGAAGAAGATTTTTTAAAGGATATTTGGGGCGGGTAAATATCCGCCAATTACGTACGAGGCAAGGGTGGTTTTTAAATAAATTATAAACAATTGGCGGGGTGCATTTGTAGAATCCGCTATTCCTGACGGGGCGGAGATGAATTTGCTCAAATCCGCCATGTTACCATCCCTAATGCCTTATTAATTTTCTACACACCATGATGGATAACTCATGAATGATATAAGGTTTTGAAACTCTATTTTTGGTGTAGCCATAACTTCTTGCTTTACCAAAAGTAACTACGTACAGACTACTGAGAGCAGGTTGTGTTCTTGGCTTGTGTTACAATTCTTGATTAGTGATAACATATCTCATAAGTCAGATGTATGAAAGCAGGAATAGCCTGAACATTACTTAAATGGTTGCTCAAACAACTTCAAGAAAACGCCTTTGCAACCCCGAGGAAAACGCTTCAATCTGAACATTACCTAAATGATTGCTCAATTATACTATTGTTGTCCTATACTTATCTAGAAGTTACTAAAACGCCTTCTTGCAAAACAAAAACAAAAAAAATGGAAAACAATTTCACATACCTGACGACCAAATACTCCACTGAGTATGCAGTGTTTTTTAATCCTATCATCTTCAATATTTCGTTCATCGTCCGTCAATACAAATCCTTGTATGAGACAAGTTTTAGTGGCAGCCCATACTACAACAAATTGAAATGGGATTATGTCAGTCACGGGAATAGAACAAACGAAATCAATAGCACAAACAAGAAATAACTTGGCACATGAATAGAGCTAACGAAATCGATAGCACAAAACAAGAAATAACTTGCCAAAAAATAAAATGTATGAAGATTCAAAATCCATAAACTGGTACAACAAGTGAATCGAGTGACACCAACACAACATCATGAATTTTTCGTTGCACATTCACAAAAACAATGGTACACTTCACCACTGAAATTCGAATGAAAAATATTTAAGTGCTAGAAACTTACTTGATTTGGATTTGTGACCTAGTTGGAAAGGAAAAACCTCAACAAAGTGCCAACAAATAATGTAGCAAAAAACATTAATGTTTTTTAAATTTTATAGAATTGTTCTTCACATAACATTATGACCATAAATCTCTACAAAATACACAATGCAGCCTTCGTATTATTGTGTCCAACAGTTAGGGTGCTGACTTGACTTACCTACATAAGAAACTATGGTTCAACGTAAGCAGTAGGGACAGAGAGAGAGCTAAAGAATAGAACATTTTATAAGAAGATAGTACACACCCCACAGCTGTTGTATATGACATGTATGTTATACTATATAAACGTACAATTTTAGCAATAGTGTGAATGAACTACACAAAAGGATTCCTAACCACAATAAAGAGGATTTTATTCCAAATAATGTCTGCAACAATGTATTAATTCCCCCCAACAAAGAGCTGAATCTGAAAGACACTCACTTTGTCATTCTCCACAATAAAAAGGAAAAAATAACCATTAGTAAACCACAAACAAACCACTCTTAAAATTTAAAAGCAAATAACCCCATTAAAGCATTTTGCTGAAAATAAATCTCTTATAAGTTTTCAGGTTATCTTCTATTGTTTCAACTTGTACTAGTTTAATCAACATTTTTAATCACAAATACTAGGAGATGGAATACTAAGAAATCCCAATCTTAAAATCAACAAACAAACAACCCAAGTCAAGAAAGAGCTCACGTTGAAAAGTAAGAAGACAGTAGATTTGTTACTCACATCTGATCCTCCCATTAGACCAACAAGCATAGAGGGAATCATGATTGTTGTTCCTAAAGCCAATATGTAGTGTTGAAATCCCAAAGCTATTGCTTCCTCTGTATAGACATGCATAGAGAATCAAATAATTTTTCTGTCTCCCTGTCCATTTTTGTGGTGGCTAGTGTAAACAACTTACCAAAACCCCAAAAACATGAGATCCAAATGGTGAAGTTCCTTGCCCTATCTCCTTATGGGCATGGAATTTTGGCTCGGACTGCAAGAAGGAATTAGCAAGATGTCTTAATTTTACCTCGGTTATGATAGGCAAATAGGATGTCAGTATGAAATATTCAGACCATGAAATTGAGTATATTATACTTTCCAAATCTAATGTAGCTTAGTTGCCTCCTCTTGCAGATACACAAATAAGTTGAATTTATAATAAAGCTAACTTATAGCTTAGTATTAGGATCATCTAGAATTAGCATTTTGTTAGATGAATGAGGGATCCAAATTCTCCCAAAAGAAACAGTTTCTCAGAGGTCATAATCACTGGACTATGGTTGATTGAAACAAAATGGTAGGGTCATGAAGTAAAGTGTTCATAGGGCAGTGCCTTGAGAAATTGAATATGTATGTAGGCCTTGTAAATTTGTGATGCTCCCTTGAACACAAAGTTCCATAATGGTGCCAATGTGCACCAATGTCATAACCAAAACATCAACAAAGCCACTCCAGAAATTGATTGGAATGCAATCACCGAAATGAGTCCGCTATCATCATTGACTAAACTTATTTCAAACTTAATTTCCAAAAAAAAAAAAAAACTTATTTCAAAATCAAGTTCTTTTTAAAGTAAATAGGGATTCACGCATGTTCCTTATGTAGCATCTATTTTGGGAGTGTAAATATATGATGATGCAAATCAACCTGACATATCATTTTATTTTCAGTTCTATGTGTGTGCCAGCAAACAAGAAAGAGAAGACACAAAACACTCACCTGAACACTCAAAGAAATGATATTGAAAAACTTTTGCAAAGATTTAAAAGGACAAGCTCCATCAAGGGAAAGATCAACCATTCTTGATAATGCATCAATGTCGTGAAGCTGAGGGATTGCCCATCTAAACCAAATATTGTACTCCTCAAGATCCTGGTCTTAAGAAATTTTGGAGAAAAAAAATTAGCTGTGAAAGAAATGGGTGAACCATCAGAGAACAAAGTTGAGTTGCTACTCATACCTGTCATAGGACTTTCTTCCTACCAAGAACTCAACATTTCTACACCAAAGTTGTAAACATCACTCTAATAAGTATAACGTGATTGTTTCAAACTCCGGAGCTCCATAATCGTAGGTTGAGAGGAGTTGCCCTGACAGCTGAAAATATAATGTATTGAGATCAAATGCAAAGCTAATAATAACTAGAGTTTGTCAGAATTTATTTAATCAACTAAAATGTCGTAAGTATCTTGCTCAAATCTAATGATAGAAGACAATTCTCATGACCTAACCTAATTAAACCATCTGTCCAGGATAGAGGACAAGTCCCAATACTTCGTGAATTCAATATTTCACACATGCCATCCAATTCCAAGATGATAAGACTTTTAAACTTTAAGACAACAAAGTTGGATCGCCCATTTTAGTTGACACCTTAAACTTGTTATGCCTCACGAAAGCATATCCACACGGAGAACTGATGGTTGGAAAAGAAAATAACAAACTCCATAGTTGAATCAAAGTAATGTGAATTAAAGAATTTCAAGCTATAACATACAACAAGAAAATACAATGTTGCTCCGCGAAATCTCTACATCCACCTTAGAGAGGAGAAGTTTCACTATAATGGAGAAGGAAGAAGCTAAACACGTCGAAGGACATCATACAAACATACATGTTGAAAGACATCAAATACACTCTTCTTTTTGTGTCTCTTTTCTCTTAAACAACAGAAGAAGATGTTCTTCACAAACTGATTCCAATGATCAAAGATCGCCCATTGAGGGTCTTTGTGTATAATGGCTTATCTAGGTTGGGCCGGTTGCTAGACATTGGAGTAAAATCTAAGCAATTGTGAGTCTATGGTGGCTCCCAGTGTTAGTGAATCGTATTGTAAATCGTAACGTGTAAAATTTAGATTTAATCGTAAATCATAAGATTTTTTAATTATATATATATATATATTGCCTTCATTTTGGAATATTGAAGAAAGAGATTTTGTATAGAAAGTTAAGTTTGCAAAAATTTCTTTACTTGACAAAAGCTAGGTTTACAAAAAGTTCATTGGGGATTGTTTTTTGCACTTTATAAAAGAAAAAACACTTTGAAATTAAGGGTACACAAGTTATATTACTTTTCTTTAAGGGTTTAAGTATTAATAATTATTACAAAATATTTATTTAGGGTCCCTGACCTTCATAAAGAATTTAAACCCAAACATAAATATCACGTGTAGAGTTTACACCAAAGAGAACTTGCAGAGTCCAGAAACAAAGTCGATTCACACAATCCTTCTTCTTCAGCAAAACAACTTCCTCAACAGATCTTTCTTCTTCTTCAACAAAACAACTTCCTCAACATGGGACAGATCGTCCTTCTTCTTCAACAACAGATCCTTCTTCTTCTTCAACAATCGAGTGGAAATGACTTCTTCGAACCAATATGAGGCGAAGATAGCTCGAGGAATGAACAGATCTGAGAGATTTGCCTTTAGAAACAATGGATCTGAGCCGGAGCCGAGGGAAAGAGATCGTGACGGAGCAGATCTGAGCCTGATCAAGGTATTTCTCTGATTTTCTTTTCTCAGACTCCTGTATTTCTTCTTCTTCTTCCCTGTTTTTTCTTCCTGTTTTCTCCCTTTTGTGCGAAGTAGATAAATCGGACGTTTGTGTTTCAATCGCGATGTAACGATTTCACCACTGAATCGGTGGCGATTCACTCCGATTTGGGTGAAGTCCGATTTTTGGGATGATCTAAACCGTTAGCATGCCGAGTCGATTCATATCGGTGATTTGCATCGCGATTTACACCGATTCAATACAACACTGGTGGCTCCTATTCTCAACTTTGATGGCCGGTGTTGGTTCTTGTAGAAGTCAACTTCAAGTTGATTTAGAAACCAACTCAATTGGACACATGGTCTACCACAAAACTCTTATCTATTTTCAACAAAACAACTGAATTGTGTGACACTCATAAATGTTTACAACTATATCAGTTAAAATCTAAACAAAATAAAAGCTAAATTCACAACACTATTGATACCATGCAGCAATATTTTCACTATTATCCTCGATATGCTTCTTACCCCTATTTCATTTTATTTAAACATTGCAGCTAAAGGGTTTATCATCACCTAAGCTCCATTTATACTTGAAAAGTAAAGATTATTCACAACCAGTGTTGTATGAATCGGTGTAAATCGCGATGCAAATCACCGATATGAATCTACTCGGCATGCTAACGGTATAGATCGTCCCAAAAATCGGACTTCACCCAAATCGGAGTGAATCGCCACCGATTCAGTGGTGAAATCGTTACATCGCGATTGAAACACAAACGTCTGATTTATCTACTTCGCACAAAAGGGGAGAAAACAGGAAGAAAAAAAAACAGGGAAGCAGAAGAAGAAATACAGGAGTCTGAGAAAAGAAAACAAGAGACATACCTTGATCAGGCTCAGATCTGCTCTGTCACGATCTCTTTCCCTCGGCTCCGGCTCAGATCCATTGTTTCTCAAGGCCAATCTCTCATATCCGGCTCAGATCCGTTCATTCTCGAGCTATTTTCGCCTCATATTGGTTCGAAGAAGTCATTTCCACTCGATTGTTGAAGAAGAAGAAGGATTTGTTGAAGAAGTTGTTGAAGAAGAAGAAGGGCGATCTGTCCCATGTTGAGGAAGTAGTTTTGTTGAAGAAGAAGAAGGATCTGTTGAGGAAGAAGGATCTGTTGAAGAAGAAGGATCTGTTGAGGAAGTTGTTTTGCTGAAGAAGAATGATTGTGTGAATCGATTTTGTTTCTGGACTCTGCAAGTTCTCTCTGGTGTAAACTCTAGACCATGATATTTATGTTTGGGTTTAAATTCTTTATGAAGGTCAAGGACCCTAAATAAATATTTTGTAATAATTACTATACTTAAACCCTTAAAGAAAAGTAATATAACTGGTGTACCCTTAATTTTCAAAGTGTTTTTTTTCTTTTATAAAGTGCAAAAAACAATCCCTAATGAACTTTTTGTAAACCTAGCTTTTGTCAAGTAAAGAAGATTTTTGCAAACTAAACTTTCTATGCAAAATCTCTTTCTTCAATATTCCAAAATGAAGGCAATATATATATATAATTAAAATATCTTACGATTTACGATTCACTAACACTGTTCACAACTCAACAATGAACCATTTCCTGATATTTGTCAAGTTGCAAAACACTCAATTACTAGGTTGAAATTTGAAGACAGAACCTGGTGATATTAAAGGAGCCAACCCACAATCAGATATGCGTACTTGCAGTCCATCATCAAGGAGAACATTGGCCGACTTGAAATTGCAATGTATGACAGCCAGTTCACAAATTTCATTTAGACCTTCACCACATTAAAAACAAATATGTTCATAAAAATTAGCTCTCTATTTAATTTGCATAGAGAAAATGCTCATTACATAATAGAATCAGAAGAGAAAACTTTTGGCCTCTACATGCCAACTCATGCAAGTAGTTAAAGTCTATAATGAATTCTCTACTTCTACAAAGGTGCCTTATCCCAATTTTCATTTTTTCTTTTTCTTTTTTTTTTGGATGAATCAAAGCACAAGAAATATATTGATAATTAAGAAACCAATTAACTGAGCAAATCATAGTATAAAACAAAAGGGGAGAAAAACTGCCCAAAACAAGCAAAATCCTATTACACAATAAGTAAATTATCCCAATCAAACATGCAAACATGGAACTTTAGTTTTACCCAATATTGTGCTCCATAGACCCGCAAGAGAGTCAAGGTACTTCCCATTACTATCATAAACATAAGAACTCTGCATTGCCGATAAGAAAAGGTTCTCTTTGTTAACACAAACATGACTTCTAATCAACTCTATCATGTCAACCAAACACTAAATTGATTATGTGATTTGGTGAGGAAATTCATTTACCTTAGACTTTTCAATAACTAGAGGGGGAAGATCATAACTCTGCCACCCAGCAGTGAGTGATGCTAGCACCATGCCCCTCATACCTGAGATGTCTTGAACAATTAATATGGGACAACAAATCCACTGATGACATCTCTTAACCAAGGACGGGCTGATTTCTATCGAGTATGCATAGATGATTAATTACATAATGTACTTAGCTTGTGTATGCATGTAGAACAAAAAAATGACACAATGGGGATCAAATTTTGGAGCAAAACAATTACATAGAATATTAGATACCTTTTATCTGGAGCAGTAGAAATTGAATCCACTTTTGGCTGTGTTATTGTACTATGGCATCACGCCAACGCAGGGTGATTGAAGGAGATGTTCGTGAAAATTTTCTGAGCTGCAACATTTCTTGCATATGCACTAGCCTGTGAACTCATCACACACGTAACATTAGATCGTTCCCATGATAGACATGTATAAAAGGTAAATTGTTATTGAAATTTGAAACAAGTGGACAAATGGGGTTAGAGATATTCACACAAAATCAAAGAAAATTCACTTTTATTATAACTTTACAGCTCTCATTTTCATATTAACTTACTGGGTTGAGAGTATTGGTGTTCTTTGAAGCTTTCTTCAAGAAAAACCAATTGATCTTTGGAGAGTCTAAGCTTCTTCCTTGTTCCATTATCATCATCATCATTACTTGCTCTAGAAAAAGCTTTCTATTGATCCATTTCAACCCCCAGAGGTTTAGAGTTTCTACTCCCTCCACTTCTGTTAATCGAGAAATCCATCTGGAAAGATGAAAGAGTGTTGTTTGGAGAGCACACACCATCCCCGTCTTCAACTTCCTCATTGAGGGAACCGATTCACATCAAATCCCCCCTACAAAGAACCCAAACAAAAAAAAATAAGCAAATTAAGTAAATAAAATCAGATATAGAACAAAAAATGGTGATTTAAGAAATGGGTATTATGAAGAACAGCCTGCAGAGTAATTCCCAAATTTCAAATTTCAGCAAAAAAAAAAAAAAAATCAAGTACCTAAATGAAATCAAAGATGATGTGGTACCTGATTAACGAGAGGAAGAGGTGGGAAAGGATGTGAATTTAAAGTAGCCTAAAAAAAACCCAAATTCCCAATTTCATTCTAAACTAACCTTACCTCAATAGGGAGAGAGTTCAATGTTGGGTGAGTGTTGGTGATGATTGTTCGTCAATGGGGAGAGAAGGGTGAAATCGAGCTATCAAATCCTTGGGTGTTGAAGTTGGAGGAGCGACGGGTCAGGTTGTGCATGTAGTAACACTTGATTTAGGTTGTAGATTAGGGAAGGATCAGAGGGCATTAGATGGTGAGAGGTCGACGATGGTCGGCGATAAGAGGGGAAGGGTTGCAGTGCTCGGCAGGGAGGGTTTTTTCTTTGATGAAGATGCCTGTTGAGAGTGGAAGACAGGGATGAGAGAGATGTAAGTATAGAGAGATTAGGGTTGAAAAAGATGGAGAAACAGCGAGAAAGAGATGTTCTCGTTCCTTAGTAGGTCCGCCACTGGCGAGCAGAAAACATCGCAGTAGATGGAGAAGAAGATCGCAGCAGAGGGAGAAAGGAGAAAGGTCGGGCTACTGTTTTTAAGTTTAGTTTAGGTTTTAGGGAGAGAGGAGATCGTGAGCGCTAAGTGAAAAATATTGGGGCGCCAAAAACGCCCGACTGATTTTACACAGTGTTTTTACATTTTGAAAGTACGGGTGGGCAAAAATCGATTTAAATTCGATTAACAGATCGAATCGGTTTTCAAATTTGGTTTGGTAACTAAACCGAAATATGAGTAGAAAGAAAATAATTTAAACCGAGCCGAACCGATTATAAACGGTTTGAAATCGATTTACGATTTTGAACCGACCGATTTATAACTGAACCGACCGATTAATTTAGATATATATAAATAACTAAATAACATGTAGGTGTCAATACATGATTAGTGCAACAAATGCACTGCAGTACACCTTGTTGCACTGAATCGCCCTATTCTCATAAAGTTTACAATTTTGGGCTAAACATTGGGTCCGTAAAAAAAATTGGACATGTTTTAATGAAAGTCATTCAAGTGTTTGAGCCCGAAATTTCGGCACAACTGAACCGAACTCATCCGAAATTCGGTTCAACCGAATTCATCGATTTGCAAATACAAAATTCAGTTTCGGTTTGGGTTTTGGGCAAACCGAATGAAATCGATTTGGGGCTCAAAATCGAACCAAATCGGCATTGCCCACCACTATCACTACAACACAAATGCCCAATAATAGCATTTGTTAATAGCAGGTTTTTGCTAAATACGCTATCAAATATCAAATTTTAATGTAAACAAAAACGAAAACGCTGTGAAAAAAAGCGGGCTTTTTGGCGCTCGTTTCTTCCCTCCCTTATTTTATTGGGCGCTTGATGCGTATTTAACTAACCTAAATTAATAGGTTAATTTAACCCACTTGTAATAACCGCAAGTGCACGATGCCTAACTGGTAGACAACGGCAAGTACGGTCGATCCCACGAAAAAGGTGGATGCAATTGAATTTTAGAATTTAATTAAACTAATTTATAGGAAATGGGGTTACAGCATTTTTAAATCTAAACTAAAAATAAATTAAAATAAGAAAAATAAAAGATAGATGAGATGAATTTTTGTGGCTTGGACTCACCAATGAATTAGCAAAAATTATTTAAATCTAAATTATTGAATTTAAAGACGAGAAGCGTTAGGGATGAGAATCTCTTGCTTACACCGAATATGTGATCGTTAAAATCCAATTAAACTTATACCATGTTTCTATCAAACATTAACCAAATTATTTCAAGCAAATACGCTCATACAAAGTATTAAGTGTCTTTTTAGGGCACACTTAATCAAAGCTTAAGCTTAATATTTTTAGCACATGCTTTGAATATTGATAAAGGGGTAATTCTAACTACCAAACATATCAAGTTTAATTTCTTCGAACATGCAAGGTGAAAGCAAATAATCAAAAATTCAGAAATAACTTTGTAATTAACAATTAAGCACACAATTTCAGTAAAATAAATCAAAATAACTTATACAACCCATTTAGTTTATCACAAGCTCGATGTGGTGGCACTCAGCAGATCAGCAGGTGGTTGTGCACGAATCCCGAGGAAATGGTCCCCAAACGCTCTGTGGTGGCACAGAGCAAAACAGGGGGTGGAAATAGCCGAATAACCGAATTTGACTCTTTCTCCCGCCCTGCTACAGTACTGCTACAATACACGCGCGCTCAGATCGTCTTCTCCAGCGCGACAGCGGGCTCTCACGGTGATTTTCTTCGCTCATCGCAACCGTCCTCGAATCCAAATTGCTTCCAGAACCTGCAAAAGACGAACAAAGGTGAGGAAACACCAAATAAAACAGCAAAAAAAACAAAGAGAAATCGGGAAGGATACTCCCCTGTTTTCGCTGTCGCGGTGGTCTATGCCGCCTGCTGAAGCGTCGCTTGCGACGATGGTCGTGAGAGAGGGATGCGGGAAGGAGCTCTAGATGAAGAGAGGTCGAGAGAGAAGGAGAACAGGCTCTGTTTCGCGGCGTGGTTGCGGTGGTTCTGTTCGCGGCTTTTCGTGGTCTGATGTGGTGGTGGGACTCGTGCGGAGATGGTGGCGGTTGTGTGGCAGGGGAGAGGAGCAGAGAGTGGTGGTGGAGTGAAAATTGGCCGTGAAACAGGGTTGTCACACCCCTGTTTCACGGTGGTGACGGTGGCGGTTGTGGAGCTCGGTGGTGGCGATGGCGAGGTGACTGTGGTGGTGAGGTGACTGTGTGCTGAGTGAGTGGAGTGAGTGAGAGATGGATGAGTGGTGAGGGTGATTGTGAATCACCTTTGAGAGAGGAGCTCCTTTGAGGAAATCTCCATTGAGGAGAGGGTTTTGATTTCTAATTATCTTCTTTCCCTTCTCTTCCTCCCCTCTCCTCTTCTCACCCTGTTCTCCTCTATTATAGAAATAATAGGGATGAAATGAGGGAATGATTCATCAATGAGGGTAGGAGAAGGATTGGGCTTAGGTTTGGGTTTAGGGTATGGATTGGTTTAGGTTATGAATTAGGTTTCGGGTTTAGATTATGGATTAGGTTTAGGTTATGAATTAGGTTTGGGGTTTAGGTTATGGATTGGGTTTAGGTTATGAATTAGGTTTTGGGTTTAGGTTTGTGACTGCTTTATACCACCGTTGGAATCGACTAATTGTCGTTCCTTAACTTGTCGCTTTAATGTGATTTCATCGTTTACGCTCAAATTCCTACAAAGACATGAAAACGAAATAATTACTATACAATATAATAATCGAAACACTAACATGTATAAATTAAGGGATATATTATGTAATAATTATGTGAATATCAAATACCCCCAACCTATATTTGCTAGTCCTCGAGCAAAACAATAAAAAGAAAATCCTAACTCACTTTCCGCAGAATCATCGGTTGCACTTACCCTTAAACGTCACAAGGCTTTAACCCCTAGATTACCTCTAGTGGACGAGTTATAGTCTCGTGAGGGTTTCCAGAAATGTTACCCATAAACATTACTGACTCAATCAAAACTTGGGTCAAAACATGTTTCATTTTAAAACTTCAAGAAATGCAAGAAACCAACCAGTGTCATTTTAGTGTATCAACAAATCTCCAAATAATTTAATATTCTCCCAAGGTTAGAAACAATTCATAATCATCCTCAACTCAATGTGTGTGTGTGGATAGCACTATCAACATAACTTTTCATTTCAGAGTAAAAACATTGACGAAATCTCCTGTAGAAAGTTTGTTTTGACTTCAAACCTCTCATGTCACTCACAATTAAAGCACTCAGAGAATTTGGTATTTCACTCAGTTTGATATGTGAGGAAAAGAGTAAATAATGAAAAACAATCATCTCACATATAGTGATATGAAGAACGGGACTTTTCAAGAATGGAATGAACATGATCTCATGGACAGGAATATCAATTACTTTTGGGAATGTTGAATGAAACACCATAGGGTCTTGGTTATTAAATCTCCACATCTACGAAACCAACCTTTACCTTAAAATCAACTAGGACTTTGTTGGGTTGTAATGGGGGCTTGGCGTAATAGTTAATAAGAATGTCAAAGGATTCTAACAAAAAATTCTAGGAATGTATACACCCTCATTATACGAACAATTAGGGCTGTCAAGATAAATCAATGTTGCGCACCATCAATTTTTTTCTTTCATTTTCAACATCTTATCCTCATTGAAGAATCATTTTTTTTTCTATTTTTCTTTTCCTTCCAACCTTTTTTTTTTTTTTTCATAGGGATTTTATTGAAATATCTCATATTTTGCTCTTCATGCCCCTTTTGACACTAAGTATAATCCATCCATACACATTCCCAGAAAATTGGGTAAAGGTTAATGGGTTAACAAAAAAGTTAATCTAAGGCTCAAAAGGCTACAAAAGGTTAATGTTATGGGTAAGTTAAAAGGCTAGTTAATGGTCTAAAGAAAAAATGCCTAGATCATTTCCTAAGTTCGGGTCAGTATTATGACATCTCAATTGAATAAGCCAAGAAGTTCTAGTGTAATAATTCAATTTTTATGTCATTCCCAAAGCAATTGATCAAAAGAATGAAAATAATGAGATCAACAACGAGATAATGTAGACTTAAGAAAAAGCAGAGTTTATGTATAACCTCAGAAAAATAGAAAGGCTCAAAGCTTTCAGGTTAAGTCTCCACTATATTCTAAGGTTTTCTAGTACATATTTCACTCATCAACTTCAATTATGCTAACATGGCTCATGGTGCAAAGATAAATCGAGTTGAAAATTCTTAATGAACTAGATCTAGCTTAAGGATCATACTAAACTTTCAGTCTTTATCAATATACGAATATGTCAAGTTGGCTTGCATTTTCTTGAGTATAAAACATTTAAAATCCATTTTCATAATCGCAAAAGACCAAGTTTTTTTGACAGAAAAGTATTTTTTTAAAGAATAAGAAAAGAAAACACTACGAAAAAAAAACGAAAAAATTCACCGACTCATGAACCCTACCTCCAAACCTAATCCAAACATTGTCTTCAATGTTTAACAAAATAATTCTGACAAATGAATGAAGTAAGTACATGAGAGGAGGTTAGAACAGTATTACCGCGGTGAAGATTTTCCAATTTCCAAGAAGTCATCCATCAATGAGGCTCATAAACATAAGAATCATGGAGTTTTCATTAGAAATCGATAAATGCAGACTCGACACTAACAAAGAAAACTAAAAAAAAAAAAAAGTTGGAAGTCAAAACTGTTACGGAGCTAACGAGTATGAGTGAAACACAACTAAATAGGGTACTCGAAAATCAATCCAGACTAACAGCCAAGACACACAACTGAAGCTACACTGCCTCCTAGGAGCGCTTGGTTTACCATCATCAGCCCGACAAATATTCTTCCTAAAAAATGGTGTATCAAAGAGTGGAGAGGAAGAACATGACAAACACTTAGTCCATGGTCGTTATATCAACAACATGAACAGTGAGGATCAGTCCACCAAAATATAGCAATCACATGGGGCACCAAATACACTAGGACATTCCAAAAGTGACCAGTAGTCATACACAACAGATGATCCTTGCGTGCTCCAAAAAGGAACATCCTATGTCTGGTTCCAAATCAGATGATTGAATAATTTTCACAGCAGGATGGTGAAAACTGAAATCCTCACTACAACACAAGGGATCGGTGAAAGTAGCCTTAATAAATGGAATGTGATGCAAGTAGATGAGACGATGGATATTCAGGTGGTACAGGCCTCCTCACATGAATCATATAAAGTATTGGTCTAGACAACTCATCACCTGAAATGCATAACTGAGGGTGTCAGGTAATTGTTTAAGGTCAAGCTCAGGTGGCTCAACTGATGGGACTAGTTTTGACTCACTGAGTGGAAGAGGCTTCACTTAGACTTCCATTTATAAATAGGATCCACAATAGGGACTGAGTCAAGCAAATCATTGACTTCCCTATGGAATCATCAACATCAAAGTCTAAACTAAATTGAGTCAAACAAGCCTCTAAATGGTCATGTGTATCATGAAACAGTCAAGGAGAGAACTCTAAGAATGTTTACAAGTTTGTTTTATGCGTGAAGTCACTGGAAGGCATATGTCTAATGAGTCAACATGGGAGGAGATGTCATGTGTGTCAGGATATCGAATAGGTTCATCATAAATGAGTCACATAGGGAATATTTTGCATGACTCTTCCAGGAAGTGTACTCAACTATCTGACATCACAGTCATCTCAAGTTTCCGGATTAGCTTGAGAACTTTGTGAAAATAGTTGGTCAATTCTGCTGATATCCTGAAAATTTTGCTAAAGCACTTCCTGTTCACTTTATAAAAATGTTCATGATATACTCTAACTCATTATCAGTAATGAAAGCTGGAGGAGTCTGAGGAGTGTCTAGAGGTCCTTCATGGTACTGACCATGAGCCCATGAGAAGTCAGGATGATAGGCTAGACCTGAGTTGGAATAATCAAAATATGGATCATAATCAGATCGTCGCATGTCATAAAATGAATTGACTTGCTCAGAAAAATAGGTTGGATAATCCCTTGTGTTCATTTTTTTTTGAAAGCGCTAACTCTAAAAATATACACAGGCTCACATGCAATCGGCAACCAATAAATGCACAAGAAACATGCCTCCCTAAGCAATCAACGTTTTTGAGATCAATTATCTTTTTATCTTTGGGGGACAATTATTTCTTATGTAATCTTTATGACATAGCAATGGGTGCTACAAGTTGATCCTAAGAGTGTACACTTTACACCGCAAAGTTCAAAATCAGTAGGCTAGAGTTTTGTTTCAAAGAAACCGGATTATCGCACAAGAGAAGGAGGTCACAATGGTCCAATTAAGTACTTCCTTGTGCTACCGCTCTGTAAGCCAATAGATGTGAGAACGATGTGATGTTAAATGCACACTTGAGGCTTGTGTTCCTAACAAAAAACTGTTGGTTACACCAATTCTTCTTGTGGATCGTAGCTTACTTATGACTCAGCGTACCGGGTGAATTACCCTTGTGGCAGTGGCCTCTCGGAGTTCATTGAATGATTAAACCCATCGTCACTTTTAGCTTTGGTCAACACAAAAATTATTGGATTCACCTTGGTCTTGGTTGTCCTATGAACACCGTACCTAAAAGATGTTCTATCTAACTTGCAAATTGATTTTATTATGTTAGGCTATTGGTTGCACACAGCTGGAGTGATGAGGTGGGGATCAAGTCCCACCAGTTTCTATTTATAAGCTGGGTCTGCTTATTATGAATTACTAAATTAAACAACACCAATCACACAATTTCAAACAATTACACCAAGCACCCTGGTCGCTAATACGTTGCGTGTGATAGAAATACTTACAGTGTGCGTATTCCGTTCTACACAAAAAGTTAGCACAATTCAAAAAAAAAATCCGACTTCTTTTTATCCGTTTCAATCAGCACACAAGCATATGCAATCAAATTACTGGTCTTGGTCTTAGAAGTCGGATTTCTAAATCATAAAAATTATTGGGTAACAATTAGAGTTGTTTCCCTATAATTTCTTTTGACTTAGAGAATTTTAGGTTTTTTTTTTTTTTTTACTTAAACAAAATGAAAAACAGTAAAATTTAAAAATTATTACACCACACACTCGTAGAACGAGGTGAAAATAAAATTAAAACTCTCCTCACAAAATAAAAAAATTAAAATTTGCTTGATGTTTTGCAGGATCGTCCAATATACTCGAGAAACGTGTAATCTGCAAAATCAAACACAAAATGAGTGTAAAAAGAACAAAATAAAAATGAAAATTTTTTTGTTTTCTTTAATTTTTTATTTTTTTATATTTTTTTTATAATTAGTGAAAATAAATCTTAAATTCAATTACAACGCAACCTTCCCCGGCAACGGCGCCAAAAACTTGATACAGATTTAACTAACCTAAATTAATAGGTTAATTTAACCCACTTGTAATAACCGCAAGTGCACGGTGCTAACTGGTAGACAACGGCAAGTACGGGTCGATCCCACGAAGAAGGTGGATGCAATTGAATTTTAGAATTTAATTAAACTAATTTATAGGAAATGGGGTTACAACATTTTTAAATCTAAACTAAAAATAAATTAAAATAAGAAAAATAAAAGATAGATGAGATGAATTTTTGTGGGCTTGGACTCACCAATGAATTAGCAAAATTATTTAAATCTAAATTATTGAATTTAAAAATGAGAAGCGTTAGGGATGAGAATCCCTTGCTTACACCGAATATGTGATCGTTAAAATCCAATTAAACTTATGCCATGTTTCTATCAAACATTAACAAATTATTTCAAGCAAATACGCTCTTACAAAGTATTAAGTGTCTTTTTAGGGCACACTTTATCAAAGCTTAAGCTTAATATTTTTAGCACATGCTTTGAATATTGATAAAGGGTAATTTTAACTACCAAACATATCAAGTTTAATTTCTCGAACATGCAAGGTGAAAGCAAATAATCAAAAATTCAGAAATAACTTGTAATTAACAATTAAGCACACAATTCAGTAAAATAAATCAAATAACTTATACAACCCATTTAGTTTATCACAAGCTCGATGTGGTGGCACTCAGCAGATCAGCAGGTGGTTGTGCACGAATCCCGAGGAAATGGTCCCCAAACGCTCTGTGGTGGCACAGAGCAAAACAGGGGGTGGAAATAGCCGAATAACCGAATTTGATTCTTTCTCCCACCCTGCTACAGTACTGCTACAATACCCGCGTGCTCCGGTCGTCTTCTCGAGCGTGACAGCGGCTCTCGCGGTGATTTTCTTCACTCCTCGCGACCGTCCTCGAATCCAAATTGCTTCCAGAACCTGCAAAAGACGAACAAAGGTGAGGAAACACCAAATAAAACAGCAAAAAATAACAAAGAGAAATAGAAAAGAATACTCCCCTGTTTTCGCTGTCGCGGTGGTCTGTGCCGCCTGCTGAAGCGTCGCTTGCGACGATGGTCGTGAGAGAGGGATGCGGGAAGGAGCTCTAGATGAAGAGAGGCCGAGAGAGGAGGAGAACAGGCTCTGTCGCGAGGCGAAATAGAGTCGCGGTGCGGCTCTGTTTCAAGGCGTGGTTGCGGTGGTTCTGTCGCGGCATTTCATGGTCTGATGTGGTGGTGGGACTCGTGCGGAGATGGTGGCGGTTGTGTGGACAGGGGAGAGGAGCAGAGAGTGGTGGTGGAGTGAAAATTGGACGTGAAACAGGGTTGTCACACCCTTGTTTCATGGTGGTGACGGTGGCGGTTGCGGAGCTCGGTGGTGGCGATGGCGAGGTGACTGTGGTGGTGAGGTGACTGTGTGCTGAGTGAGTGGAGTGAGTGAGAGATGGATGAGTGGTGAGGGTGATTGTGAATCACCTTTGAGAGAGGAGCTCCTTTGAGGAAATCTCCATTGAGGAAGAGGTTTTGATTTCTAATTATCTTCTTTTCCCTTATCTTCCTCCCCTCTCCTCTTCTCACCCTATTCTCCTCTATTTATAGAAAATAATAGGGATGAAATGAGGGAATGATTCATCAATGAAGGTAGGAGAAGGATTGGGCTTAGGTTTGGGTTTAGGGTATGGATTGGGTTTAGGTTATGAATTGGGTTTAGGTTATGAATTAGGTTTCGGGTTTAGGTTATGGATTGGGTTTAGGTTATGAATTAGGTTTTGGGTTTAGGTTTGTGACTGCTTTATACCACCGTTGGAATCGACTAATTGTCGTTCCTTAACTTGTCGCTTTAATGTGATTTCATCGTTTATGCTCAAATTCCTACAAAGACATGAAAACGAAATAATTACTATACAATATAATAATCAAAACACTAATATG
>QNQO01004483.1:0-20462 GCA_003290165.1 Berberis thunbergii | reverse complement strand
AATATGCCATGTGTGTGGCAAAGTAGGCCACTTGGGCCCGTGACTGGCTCACGGTGCCTGCCTTCACTAGAGATGAAAAAGCTATGATGTAACTGTTATAATGAGGCCTCTTATATTGCTATTGATTGCACTAATGAGAAGGCTTGTAACAACTGCACGGGTCACCTGGCTCGTGAATGCCCAAATGATCCTGTCTGCAACGTATGCAATGTTTCTGGACAGCATGTTGCCCGTCAGTGTCTAAAGGCAACTCCACCAGTGTCCGCCAATGTCTAAAGGCAACGTATGCAAAGGCAACTCCACCAGTGTCCAAAGGCAACTCCGCCAATGTCTATCAGTACTGTCTGCCAGTGTCCAAAGGCAACTCCACACCTTGCATCTGAGATTTGTCACAATTGTGGTCATCCAGGGCACATCAGTCGTGACTGTGTGGCCATTATCATCTGCCACAACTGTAGTGGGCAAGGGGACCAAGCTTATGAGTGCCCTTCATGGCAAATGTTTGATCGGTTCTCCGTAGGGTATTAATCTGTTGTTGCATGTGAGGAAGCCAGAATGCTAGCATTCTAGTAGTTAGTTACTCCTTCCGGTTTCGGAGAGTTATTGTGCACCATGAATGTTTGTATTGGTACACTTTCGAGCTATTATTCAAATTTGCTGTCAATAAAATTTTTCCATAATCTTGTGTCCTGATCTACTATCCTTTTAAGTTTCTAGATTACTTTTTAAGTTCCAGATTACGGTGAACTAGCTCTACTACAAGAAAAACGTTGATTAATAACATTTCAAACTGTTATGGTAGGTAGATATTTATAGCGTTCAAAAACGCTATGGTATAGTCTACAATATATTTTGAAACGATATAAACCATACCATAGCGTTTTAGAAACGCTATGGTATAGTATACAATAGCGTTTTAGCGTTTCTGAAATGCATAAATAATCTACCTACCATAGTGTTTTTGAAACGCTATAATAGCCCCTGTTTTATTATAGCTCCGGCAGACATAGCGTTTACTAAAACGCTATTAATCAGAATTTTTCTTGTAGTAGTTAGGACATCCAAGTCAGACTAGAAATTAACTCAGAAATCTTATTGTCCGATTTGATCGGATAACGAAGTATAGTAAACCAGTCAGGACAACTAAGTTAGACAAGTACTTAGAAATCTTCTTGTCCGGCCACCAGATCGGATACCAAAGTATATTAAACTAGTCAGACAACTAAGTCAGACAACTACTCAGAAAATCTTCTTGTCTGATCACCAAGTCAAACAACAAAGTATACAAACCTAGTCAAGACCACAAAGTCAGACTGGAAGTTTAAATAAAAATATCTTCATGTTCGACACCCAAGTTAGACAACGAAACACATTCAGCTAGTAAGGACCACAAAGTCAGACTAGATATTTTTCTTCTAAAATAAGAGAATAACTCAAACAATGTCGTGTGTTCCGCCAAGTAGGACCATCAAGTCTATCCATACAAATTTTCTAAGTCTAAACTACCAAGTTAGACTAGAGCATCTATGAAGCCCAAACATCAAAGTCAGACTAAATCTATCATATTTTCTAAGTGTAAATCTAACAGTTAGACTAGACTAAGTTAGACTACATCTATTATATTTCCAAGTTTAAACTACCAAGTTAGACTAGAGTACTTATAAAGCCAGGCCCTCAAGTTAGGCAAAACTTATTACGAGCAAGAAAGACAAAACGAAAGGAGATCAACAAGTACAGTTGAGCCAAAAGATAGAAATTTCACTGATGATTCAATTGATTACATCAAGAGAGGAGATTACAGGAGGAATAGTTGGGGGTGAATAAGCTTATCATCATTGGCAAGGTAAAGTAGGAGCAGAAAAAGCTTTGTCATCATTGGCAGGGTCAACTGGAGGAGAAAAAACATTATCATCGTCAATAGATAACTTAGGGGAGGTGGAGCATGATCTTCATCGTCCAAAGGAGTAGAAACATCCTAAAAAAATTGTCCGTTATCGCACAATGCTTGGACAGGTCCCAGCCCTCATTCGCTTCCATATAGTCAAAAAGATCAATTCTTCCAGCAACAACTTTACTGAACTCTACTGCATATGCATTAGACTTAGACTGCTCTGCAAGTATAAACAGTTCTTGCTTGGCTCGAACAAGCTCTCCTTCAACTTCAGAGAGCTTCTGAGATGCTTGTTCCTTAACGTTTCTCTCCACAACAAGCAGTTCCTTAACAAAAGTGAGCTCCACAATAAGTTGATCCACTCGCTTCTCATCGGTCTCGCGGATAGTAGAATGATAATCAACAACAGTTAATGCTTATCAAGAGTTGCTTTCATGGTGGACAACTCACCTTCAGTGGCAGATAACTGCTCACGAAGGATACACATGTTCACGGGTAGCCTGATAGTCGAGCCCCATCATCCCAGCATAAGTGAGATGGGACATCCCCTGTTCAGAGCAACAAAAAAAAAAAAACAAAGTGAACTATTTACCTCCATTATTTGCTTCACACCTTTGTCAAGGTGTTCTCTAGCAACTCGAACAGGCATCGAGACTCTATTCATCTACCATTTATGCCATGATCGATTGTGATTATGTGCACTCTCCCACACGTCAACCTCCGAATACCAAGAGTACCCACAATCCATATTGATACGGATAGCCCTAGGAACGGGCTCCTCCAGCTGACTTGTGGGTGGAACACAGATGGGTCAAGGATGATCGAGGCTGCACCCAGGTTGTCTGTTTAGCAACAAAAACTAGTAATAATGGACACACTGTATTTCCCCTTATTGTTCGGAACAACATTAGAAGATAACAAACAAAATGAGCAGAATCAGACAACTCCTTTAGACCCAGATCACTAGAAGAAGGAAGAGGAGACTTGGAGCTCTGACCCTGATCAACAACAACTTCATCGAAAACATTATCAACGAGTGGCTAGTATCGCTTGTCGCACAGACAGTTTCGTCGAGCATTTTGTTATCCGTATATGCCGTTTGATCAGTCGCGAGCCGTGTCATCTTATTGAAATGGACACGAGCGTCCTAATCCAAAACTTTGGGCTAAGGTTTCGCTACAGGTGGTCGGAGCGAGAGGTTGTGTTTGGTCTTCTCTGTATGAGCTAGTGGAGCACGAGGACAAGAACGTTCACCCCCGACTCCTCCACACAGCCTGCTTCTCCCTCCTTTCTTTCTAAACAGCAAGAATGGTAGTCCGTCCTATGGCTCTTCCTAGTAACCATAGAGGAAGAGCAGTCGAGCACCCCTCGCAGCACAACCTGGACCCAGCCTTTTTTCCGTTTTGAAGGCTGACCAGAATTAACCAAATCCACTCACAAACCTTCCTTTTGGTAGGACTAATGAGCCTCCAGAGCCGTTCTTTTCTTCGTGGTAAGACCATACTACAATGCTAACAAGAGTTTTTTTTATCTGTGGTCAGACTAGCATCACCAATGCTAGCAGGAGTCCATTCTCCGTGGCCAGAACACATCACCAATGCTAACAAGATGTCGTTCTGGTGGTTAATTCCACACCTTGACCACCACGCTAACAGGATAAGTAGGTTCAACACAGGGATGCCAAAGTCACGTTCATAAATGACCAACGATCGTTCTTGCGCACTAATACCGTATAGTTCACTCTATTAAATGAAACCTATTCAAGCACATTTCAAGAGCCGACCAAGGAAGTGCAATGAATCGACAATTTTATCTCCTTCTCCTCTGAAGACAATAGCAAGTGGTTCAGGTTCCTGGGGATCCTCAACGGCATTCGAATGGGTTTACGGTCAAGGTTGAAATACCCAGATTCCATAGAAGCATGGAACCAGATTCTCTGCCAATACCTGAAGTCATCATTCGACACGACAAAAAGGCAAAAATAGATATTAGACATCGTTCTTGTTGACTTTCAACATCATCAGAGAATGTAGTACATTCTCGTTCAGATGGATTTCGGCTCGCAAGCCCTTACTAATTTCCAACCAAAACTCTCCAACCATTGGGACTAAATGGACATGAAGAATACCAATCAGATCCAAATAAGCCCCAGATGATCTCAAAACTGGGAAACAGATACCATCTCTGAACATTCCAAGATAAAGAGCTATGTAACCAGCTTTTGGCTGGATAAGGGCTATCACCATCTTTTGGCAACACTAGATGCAAGTCGGACGAATAGAATGCGTCCTCCGGAGGTCATCCAAGGTGGCATGGGTCGCCTGCATAAAATAAAAAAAGGCCAGACAATAAACAGTTTACGGCTTTGAACCGACCAATTTATAACCGAATCGATCGATTAATTAGATATATATAAATAACTAAATAACATGTATGTGTCAATACCTGATTAGTGCAACAAATGCACTGCAATACACCCTGTTGCATTGAATCGTCCCCATTCTCTCAAAGTTTTCAATTTTAGGCTAAAAATTGGGTCTGTAAAAAAATTGGGCATATTTTAATGAAAGTCTTTCAAGTGCTTGAGCCCAAAATTTTGGCCCAACCGAATCGAACCGATCCGAAATTCGGTTTAACCGAATTCATCGGTTTACAAATACAAATTCGATTTCAATTTGGGTTTGGGCAAACCGAATGAAATCAGTTCAAAATCGGTTTGGGGCTCAAAACCGAACCGAACCGAATCGACATTGCCCACCCCTAAAATTACCCTTGATTACTGTTTCACTTACTTATTGGTTTTTCTTGTATTTATGATAAAGTTGTTGAAGACACGTGGTTGATGAGGAGAAGTCATGAATTTAGGGTGTGTTTGGTTGCATGAAATTCTATGCTATGAAAATTCATGAGAGGACACCTACATTTTAGGCTAAATTGATGTATCACTAAAATCCACCATTTGACTTTGTGATTAATGACCATAAACATGATAATCACATTCCTTACTCTCCAAAGCATATGATTTTCATGTTTACGAGAATTTTATTTTTATGTCACAAAATCAAATGGTGAATATGGAGTGATATCTCAAATTAGTTTATAGAACGATCTTGTAGATTTCATGCAACCAAATACACCCTTATATTAGATTTAGATATCAGGAATTCTAAATGTTGAGGAAATGAGCGAGGAAACCAGCGAGGGGAGTGAGGTGGAGGGAAGGGAGCCATTCACGCTTCTTGGGATGCGCATGTTGACTTTTTTTGCAATTTCGAGGAAGGTGAATGGCTCCCCTCCCTCCACCTCAATGCCCTTGCTGGTTTCCTCGCTCATTTCCTCGCCATGTAGCCTTTCTCTTTAGATATATCTCCCCACGACTGAATTGAAGTTTCCGCTACTTTGTTGGCTTGTGTTTAAGTGGGAAAACTCTCTCTAGTTGCCCAAAACCACTCTCCCTCCCTCTTCTTCTTCTTCTTCTTCTTCACAAATATCTCCAAATACAGCGGAGCTTTCAATGCTCCTCCTCTGTTTATCACAGTTTCTTCCCTCGTTTTTGTAAAATAGACAGCCAAACACCGAAAGCGAAATCTCAAGAAGAATCTCGGCTTCTTCGGATCATATCTTCTTCGGATCGTATCTTCTTCTAGGTTAGTTTCTTCTTCTTCTTCTAACTCTCTCTCAGTCATTCTCATCAATTAAACATGCGTTTAGTCTAACTTCAGTTTCCTTTTCTCCGTATTTTCTTTGATCCTTGAAGACTTCTGTGAATCTCATCTTCTCTTCTTAGTTTTCTCGATTGGATTCTCTTCATAGTAGAGAAAAGAGAAATGCAGGGTTCCAGTTTCCGCCATCAAAGGAGGAAGTGTATGCGATCTTCGTAGAAACAACAGAATCGTGTCTAGATCTTCCCAATTCAGCACGAAAAATTCGAATCTCTGTCTCACCGACAAAAAACCTTCCTCAGTTGTTATGGGAGCAGGGCTTGCTTGTGCAAGAGTGACAGTTGGAAGTGCTTTAGGTCTTCCATCAAGGGGAGATTCGTCAAGGCTCAGGCCTCCTCATCCGGTTTGTTCATCTCTGAATTCCTTTTCTTTCTTCTTCTGTCACTGCAATTTACGTTTGTCAATGTTGTTTATTTCGTGTAGGCGGTGATCTCGAGGATGTTGGCCTCGTTAAGCCTGAAGATAAATTTTCTGGAACGGTTTTGCCATATGTTGCTGTTGCTTGTTTAGGAGCTATTTTTGTTCGGGTATCATCTAGGGTATGACGGCACTGCATTCATGCTTTGATTCATTAAAATCAGTAAACACTACAGTTTTCTGAGTTTATTTATGAATAATCTTTCCATTATGATAACAATCGTAATTGTTTGTATTTGTATTTAGACTGCATTGCATTCAGTGTTCTAAAAATCGCTAGGCGCTGGGCGGGCGGTGGGCAGATGCTTAGCGCTTAGGGGCCTAAGCGGACGCTTAGGCGGTCTTAGGTTTTGTATTATAACTTTAATAATTTACAAAAGTTAAGCATAATACCTTATCAATTACATCCAATTTAATGCCAATATACATATGCAAAAATTTAAAAACATGAAAAATTAACAATCATGAACAAAATTTATTAAAACTCAAATGACTGAAGTTGGTCATGATGGGTGCTTTATATAAATTTGAATTTGTGTACACTTTTATTTTTCTTCAAATTGCATGAGTAACCTCAGTTATGTTTGATAAAATCTAAATCAGTAAAATTGGTACCGGCAGATTATTTGAGAATTTCATTAAGTAATCATCTTTTGCTACATTTAGACATATACTGAATAAAAAACAATTAAATAGTTTATTTCTAAAAAATAGGAAAGAAAAATAAAATAAGAACACAATCAGTCTTATTAAAAATAAAAAATAAAAATAAAAAAAATAAAAAAAAATTGCCCCGACCGCCTAGAGTCCGCCTAGACCCGCCCAGACCCCGCCTAGACCCCGCCCAGACCCCGCCTAGATCCCGCCCAGACCCGCCTAGCCCCGACCGCCTAGACCCCCGCCTAGACCGCCCAGACCTTGCCTAGATCCCGCCTAGACCCACCCAGACTGCCCAGAACCGCCAAGACTGCCCATAACCGCCTAGACTGCTCGCCCAACCATTAATCTGGGCGGTTTTCCACCTTAGGCCGATTTTTAGAACACTGATTGCGTTGAGTTATATTCTGTCTGTGATGCAGTGTGGTGAATGGTGCGCTTGAGTATCTTGCTAAAGATCTTGGAATTGCTGAGAACACTGTGTTAGAAGGTAATTTTTTAACCTTTTTGTTTGACACAATGGATTGATTTGTTCCTCGTTTTTCTCAATTATAATTTCTCTCAAGAGGAATAGTGACACATTATGCTAAACTGATGGTTCAGACAAAAAATGATTGGCAAAAAAAAAAACAAGAAAATCTTGGTATGAAAACTCACTTATTATTGACATCAGGTTGTTCTTCTATCAGATGATTGATACATTCCGATATCTTTCTTCAAAGTTAATTATCTTCAAGTCGTATTTATCATTTGTAACTGAACTTCAATAGTTCAATGTTTAAAATTCTCTCTTGGCATTAATAATTATCCAGATTTTCAAGTTTCCGTCATGCTATATTGTTGCTAGGATGGGTTGTTAGCACTCTCCTTGCGGGTGCCACTGTTGGTTCTTTCACTGGAGGATCATTGGCTGATAAGTTTGGTAGAACAAGGACTTTTCAACTAGATGTAATTCCTCTTGCAGTTGGTGCATTTCTCTGGTTTGTCATTCTACCATTGACTATTAGTTGTAAGGCTTCTACATTCTTTGGAAACTTGTGTCTTCAACCTGTTTGGATTGTTTATCCAGTGCTACAGCCCAGAGTGTGCAGACAATGATTATTGGCCGTGTACTTGCCGGCATAGGAATTGGTATCTCATCTGCTCTTGTACCGCTATATATATCTGAGGTATTACCCTATGCATTTTATAGCAGCTATTGTTGTGTATATACATTTCAACTTTTTCTTGCAGCTAAGCCAATTCTTCCTGTTCTACCAGATATCACCAACGGAAATCCGTGGTGCACTTGGATCAGTTAATCAGCTTTTTATTTGTGTTGGAATTCTTGCAGCATTAGTTGCTGGGTTACCTCTTGCAGCAAATCCTTTGTGGTAACATATTTATTTACATATATTCTAAAAAATATTTGTTTTGACTTTTGAGAATCAAACATGGCAATATCAGTTTTGTTGGCAATCTTTCTCTGCACATTCAATTGTTTACGTGTTATTATTTACCATTGCAGGTCTTTGATTATAAATTATATGTTTCCATGACTCTTTTTTATCTTTCAATCTATTCTCATATCAGGTGGAGAACAATGTTTGGTGTTGCACTTGTCCCTTCTGTTCTTCTGGCTCTTGGAATGGGATTTTCACCAGAAAGCCCACGGTGGCTTTTTCAGGTCTTTGTTTACAAGACTTCTCAGTCATTTAAGACACGATTTAATATCTTTAGTGATTATAGATATTCCACTGTGTTGTTTCTATCATATTAAAGTGTGTTTGGTGACACACCTAACAAAAAGTAAAAGTAAACTTCATTGCTGACAAATTGTCAAAATAAGCAGCAAGTATGTTTGCCGTTTTGTTTGCCTTTTACTTAATAAGTTTATTAGCTTCTCAAATAACTACAAAATAAGCTGTTATTAGTTAAACTTCATCCAAACTAGTTTTGCTGTATTTGTAGCACTTATGACCTTCCTAGTACTTCTGGGAGAAGTCTGACAGAACTATTATTGCTTTTGTTACCCAAGCACGCTCCTAGATATTTGTTGGAAGTCAAAACTAAAATTGTTAGTTCCACAGCAAGGGAGACTTTCCGAGGCTGAAGCAGCTATAAGACGCTCTGGGGAAAAGAAAGAGTTGCTGAAGTCATGCACGATTTAGGAGCTGGTAGTCAGGGTTCTACAGAACCAGAAGCTGGGTGGCTTGAGCTATTCAGTCCCCGCTATTGGAAAGGTAAATATAAGCGTTCTTAACTTGTTTTCTGTAAGCGGCTTATTCATATGCTACTTTGTTATTCTATGAATGCTGATTCAAGGACCTCTTTTATGAAATGAGAAGTTTGGGCAATAGGTTGTCTAATATCTTTCTTCCATCTGTAAATTAGCACAAGAGGATGTATAATTCCTGTTGAGTGTAAAATTGAATCACCTAATAGATTGTTAAGGGTGACTGCAAAGTGTCATGTTTAGATAGCTTACTGGCAAAACACCTTAGCATGCAGATACCTTTGCGATTTAGAGATGAGGACCAGAAGGCATGGCATGGCATGATGTGATAAACAGAGTCAAGAGGCCATCTTGCAGTTCGGAAGAGGAAGTATATTTTGAAGGTGGGAGGGTGATTCTTATTAACAACACTATCACGAGTGCACCTGCAGATCTTATCTCCACAGACGTTTGTTAGCCAAAAGCTTAAGGGGGATTTGGGAATTCGTCTAAGAGGGTGAATACATGGCACCGTTTGTGTGATGTCTCGAGGAAGACGAAGTAGAAGTTATGTTTCATGGATGAAAGAGAGGGCCATTAAATGGAGATACATGATCAAGAATAAAATGGGGTTTCCATGGCCGTGATGGGAATCCAACTCACATTCGGATTGGAATCAAACACACATTTTCTCCAAATTACTATTAAACATGAAGGTCAAATTAATATTGATTCCTTACTTCCAAACTATAATAACTAGAGGTTTTTTGTTAATTCAATATTGTTTGAACAAGTATGAACAAGGATGACAAGATGGTTCTTGGGATTAAACTACCATGGCAATGAGGGGTTGATTTGCAGTGTGCTTGGCCGTGTCGCAATTTTATGAGGAGGCTTGTGAGCCCTTGGCGAACCAGGTGAGGTAACTTTCCTCCATTGTATGCTAATGTTGCAGGCACTTCAAAATCCGTTATGACAAAGATCTATATGGAAAAAACAATGACCCATGGTCGAGTTAACTCATTAATTGTTTAAATGGGTAAACCATGTTTTGATGAGTAATGAGTTGGACTCCGTGTGAGTGATCTCATTGATTGTTTAACAATAGTTGGACCCATGTGACACTGTGTTAATTGTGTGATAATTGAGTCTGGGTTGACTGATTAGGTTTTAATGAGATCAACTTGGTACAACTCGGTACTTGGTTGGTAGGTTTGAAACATGCGACACATCATATGGGTCAATTTTAATCATAGTACAGTGTAACGTGAGTGTATTAATATTTTAATAGAGGACATGGGTGTGTTTGTACTTTAGTGGAGGGAAATATGGGTGTGTCCACTTTTCAATAAAGGATGATAATTCAGTACATGGTTACATGGACATGTCTCCACTTTTCAATAAAGGATGATAAAACACATGACTTGATCCCGTAATCTCTGTGGTATGTAAGTGTAAACTAGCCAAAATTGCATTGGGTCATAAGGGTCATACAACTCATACCATTGATTTAATAGATTTATGTTGGATTGAGGTTGTGCAATAATTTAGGCTCAATGCATGTCAAATGCGATTCATTTTTAGCCAAGCAACCAAGCAAATTTAGTGTCCATAGGGGGCTTCTTGTCTAAGTTTGAGCCTTAATTCAAATTATTGCACAACCCCAGTCCAACATAATCTATTGTAGTAAGGTATGACCCTTCCGATCAATGCTACATTTTGACTTTGACCAATCTCTTTCATAGTCACCCTACCATGGAGCGTGGCATGTCATTTGTTTTATCCTTTATTGAAAGGTGAGAACAAACTCGTGACCACGTGATCAATGCTACATTTTGACTTTGACCAATCTCTTTCATAGTCACCTTACCATGGAGCATGGCATGTCATTTGTTTTTATCCTTTATTGAAAGGTGGAGACAAACTCGTGACCATGCACTATAATACAAACATACTCATGCAAACATGTGCTCGGTACAAATGCTCGTGTGACCTTCACTAAAGTACAAATACATCTTTGTGATCATGTACTAAAGTTCAAACATACCCATACTGATGAGTTAACTCATATCGAGTTGTTCTCATTATCAACCAAACACTGATCTCAGTCTTAGTTGATCATAATGTCACATGGGTCTAACTATCATAATGAGTTAAATGGCAAGATATCGTCTAGCCATTCAAATATTTATTGAGTTAACTTGGCCAAGACTCATTGTCATCTCCACATATATCTTGCTCAAAGCAAATCTTGGAGGTCTCGCAATCTATATTACAATTCAGAGGGGTATTTTACTATTCATTGCTGACTGGGACAAACATCAAATCATAACGATTGGAGATAAAAAATGACTAGGATTTAAAGTTGAAAAATGTGTTGAGGGTTGATATTCATTTCCTATGATGACATGTTTGTAAGTATAAACATGTAGAAGGGTAAAAAAAATGAAAAAAATCGTGAAAAAAGTTGGTTGAATGTACATGTGGCGGAGAGTAAAAGTATTGTTTTCACTTTTTTCAAATGAAAATTATCATAACTATCTATGTAGTCAGATTTTGGTAAACTTGGTATCACTGAAATACAATTTTGAATATTTTTCCAACAAAATCAATGATCAATACAACACATAAAATTTTAAAATATGCATTTTATTATTAAAACAAATTATTATTTTTAATACTTTCATGCCTTAAGTATTTTTATTATTTTTTCAAAGAAATGAACAAACATTTTAATGAGCATTCAAACAAAGACCCGGAACATTCAATCGATTCTAATTTAATCGAATTCTAAAAAAATAGTATTTTTGCCGTAAACTAGACTTGCGCCTACAGAAAATTAGTTTACATTCTAATATATTTATGGAACTCAATAAAGGCAAACAACCCAAACAACCCTCAAATTGACCCAAATAGTAGTTGGAAATAAAGATAAAAAAAGTACTATCTCTAGATCTACTCCATTTTAGTGATTTGTATGTTCATACTCTTCAGAAAATTGACTGATGAAACCTAGGGCGAGATCCTTTTGGTTAGTTCATGAAGTTCCTCTTCTCAGTTTGAAGTTGTTCTTGACCTCTGATCTGATAGAGGCACAATGTTTGCACCATCTGAGATCTCCTTTTCCTGATCCGATAGAAGCACAGTGTTTGCACCATCTGAGATCTCTTTCTCTTGATCTGAATCTGTGTCAAAATGGTGTTGTGTTTGGCTCCCAACCAAGAGATTTCGTGTTTGATTCCTGGCTCAAACACTTGTTTTCTTTTTTGTGCCTATCCAAATAGGTGTTTCCTTGGCTTGAACATCTTCCATATCATTTGAACCATAGAAATATAAGATCCTGCATTCATGTCCAGATCCGAGGCTGTGAGTTCAATCCTCCTCGGAAATTCATTTTTTTCCATTTGTTTTCTACCTCTCGTCTTCCTGTTTGGTGACCCTCTTTTCTTGTCCGATGCCACAATTTATTTTTTGTCATCCTCGAGGCATCTTATAAATGGTGCTATTGTTTGGCTCTAGAATTTTGAACGCCTCAAGATGCGAACTATTCACGGAAATGAATGGATATGGATAATGGGGTGCAAATATTGCCCTAATTGCTATTTTGGATGGTCCGCTTTCTCATCCATGTTACCCTTTTTTTGTCTGGTTCAGGTTTCTTCACCTTAGATTGGCAAGTCATAATGAACGCTCAATTCAGACTTCAAATGAATATTGTATTCAAGGTAGGAAATGGAGAGAAAGTAGATATTTGGACAAAAATGGGCAGTGGTTAGACCTCTCAAGGGTCAATTGGTTTGGGACTTTATTATTTTGTAAGGGAGATTTTGATATGGAGTCGCCTTGTTTTTAAAGACTGTTGCAGCTACTAAATTTGATTGAGTTGTGGAATGATAAGGATTAATGGGTTTGGGATGATTAACTAGTGATTTCTCAGCTTACTCTTGCTATAATTTCCTAGTGAGAATGCCCTCCTATGTTGTAGCCAAAGTCTACAAATCCAAAATTTTCTCATTTTATAATGTGGGAAATATGATCTTCTCCAAGGGAGTATTTTCTTTTATGGTCTATTGTGCATGGTGAAGCGTTAATAATAGACAATTTGGCGAAGGGAGGTCTGATAATAGCTAATAGCTGTGTATTATGCGAAGTTCATCAAGAAAATATACCCCATCCTTTCTTCAAATTTTGCTATTCTTCAGCAATGTGGTTTTTCATAGCTTAGCAAAGTGGGGGGGTCAAATGCCTAATGCAACATCCTTTCAGCAATGGATGGTTGAATGGGACAACAAATTCTTTAGATTGACAGGTAGAATTCCATTCCCGAAGGTACGAGTCCGTGGAAGGAGAGAAATGCTCTCATTTTCATGGGGAAAAGAGGGATTTCAACATGATTTGTAGGGATACTAGTGTTACCTGTGCGATGGCATGACCACACACTCCCATGTTTTTGTTGCAATTCAAAATGAAAAAAAATCAATAGAGAAGTTTAACAACAATGACATTGCTTCACCACATGAACTATGCTAAAAAAATCCAGAATAAATAAATAAATAAACTTGTGAAACCCCCAAATCTAAAATAATAGAAAATGGCCTCGAGAATAAATATATTAGACATACCCATCAAAATGCATTTTCCTTCAATGAGGTACTAAGACACCTTCATGAACAAAGTGTCTCATGTGCGACACAAAATGTATCTTTCACTTTGCTTAATTTTCACGTATTTAAGTCAAGTTTCTTAAAACATACAATCCACAAGTATTTATTCACCAATTACCCCAAAACATCCGCCCTTTCATCTTCAGGTAATATGCAAATCTCAAGATAGCGTCCACCCGCAAAACCCAAACCCACACCCAACCTTTGTTGGAGTAAACCCATGAAAATAAAAATCTCTGAATTTGGATCTTCAACTATACCTTCAGTTCACCTGAAATATGGAAAGCATCAACACCTTCATATGAAATTGGAGATGGATTATGTGTACATGGTGGTCTGTTTGAGTAATAGGAGGGTTAGTTTTCTATTGGTGGCGATGATTAAACTCACCGATTTGGTGGGGATTTGCGGGACAAAGTTTAAGAAGAGAATGGGTGGTTGATGGTGATGATGAGATCAAGAACGCAAGAGATTTGCAGAGCAAGAAAGTTGGAGATTCACAGAGACTTAAAGAGAATGGGCTACTGCTGCTAACTTATGGGTTTGAGTTGCCGATAGCATGAAAACGACTTGGTGAGAACCACTCGAGAGGCGGAGAAGAGGGCTTTTTGGCTTGAGCATGAACAAGTGGAGAGAGAAGGGAGTCTTGGAGAGAGGTGATTCTTCATGAGGAATGGAAAGAGTTTGAGAGGGAAGGGAGTCTTGGAGAGAGACAACCTTGAGGAAACCATCGTGAGGTAAATTTATCACTTAAGTTGCTGCCAAAATCATAAAGAAAATTTAGGTGCCATCTAGGACATACAGTGTGAAACAACATTGTGAATTGTAAGATAGATTAAAGTATTGGTGTGATTATGGGGCAAATTAAAGTATTGATGTGATTCTGGGGTTGGGACTGGGGAGTTTAAGGTGACACTCCCTTATGCTTTTTCTTTTATTTGGGTGAGTTTGTCAATTGGCCAGTTAAGTTCATTCTCTTTGCAACTCTTTTGGGTTGTTAATTGGCAAGTTTCTCGGTTTTGTTTTGTTTTGTTTTTTTATGCAATTACTCTGTTGTTTTACCAATAAAAAAAATGTATGTGGAAATAAAGGCACCAAATGTGTTTCTGACAATCCTTTCCTATATCCATCGATATCAGTGGTTAAGCTAAGCTTCTAGTTCCTGTTTGTGGTTGTGTATGGGCTTCTGGTTTAGTAATCCTTTCCGTCTGAGATGGGTCCTTAATATATGGAGGGGGTAACAGTTGTTAACCACTTTATGATTTTAACCTTTATTATCCTTTTTGTTTCCTTCTTTTCTTTGTCCACTTCTTTTCATACTCCATGCTCCTATTATCCCCGTGGTACCATTGTTTGCCCACCCATGTCATCCCCATCCTCTAACAACAGAAATTGGCAGTTGACATGATTAGCATTTCATACTCACTGCTCCATCCTATTTAGGTTAGAAGCATGACACTATATTTCTGTCCTCTTTGAAGTGCAATGGGTTACTTAGACCTGTTGGACACCTTTGAGTTGGAGGCAGCAAAATCATCTTACCTCTATAAGAACTCTGAAAATATCAACTTCATATGGTAAGTGTTGGGCTTATGGAAAGAAACTGTACATATTCAGTGAAAAGACTGTTGATAGTAGGAGATTGATGATGGAGATATTGTTACTATTATGGCATCGGAGATTTCCAATCCTTCGTTAACGGAAGCATATTTCGTGCCTTGTAAATGAAGATATAGTATTGTTAGGCAGCCATAAAACCTCCTTTATGCTGTCCTGTTGGTAATCACATAGATTATAATCAATGAATTATGAAACTTCAAAGAAAAAGAAAGATATGCACAATATATGAGCTGATAGATAGAGCAGAAATGTAGCTTCCTATATGACTGATCTAAACTAAAGTCTAATCTGCTATCAGTGAGAGTAAAGCTGAACTTCATGGAAACCAAACTTTTTTCCTTCTCTGTGATTACATAATTCACGCCTAATTCTAGCATCAGGAAACTAGATTATCTGATAAAGAAAGTTTTACATTCCCTAGTGGAATGGACTGCATGAAAGCGAACTTCTCAACCACCACTATTTGTTCTATCCAACCCTTCCCTAGTAAATTTGTACCTATAGAGGCTTTAGAAAAAAACTTTATAAAGGGAAGGGATCACTTCATCAGTTTCATTGAGATGACTTGTAGGTCTTTCTTGTTACTGTTTGCTGAGACAAATAAGTTGCTACAGTTTCTAATACTCATGTCCTACTGCAGTTGTGAATGTTGGTGCTGCACTTTTCTTGTTTCAACAGTTGGCCGGAATAAATGCTGTGGTGTATTACTCTACCTCAGTTTTTCGTGCTGCTGGAATTGCATCTGATGTTGCAGCAAGTGCACTTGTGGGAGCATCAAATGTCTTTGGTTAGTCTTCTATAGCGTGAATGCAACTAACTTGTGTTGTAACCTGCATGTTGTGTTTTATTTATCTTTTCTTTTTGACAGGCACAGTTGTTGCATCTTCTATGATGGACAAGACAGGAAGGAAAGGTCTCTTAATCACGAGCTTTACTGGAATGGTAATAACTCCATGCCATTTCATGCATTTTTCATAGGACACCTGTCATTTAAAAGTGAGCTCATGGATATCTTGTTTATGTTGGAAAATATAAACTGCTAAATTGCAATTGTATTTTCTCCTTCAATTAGCAATATAATTGAATTAAATAGGCGTTTTGGGTTTCAACTTCCTAAAATTGCTAATTCTAGCCCATAAGGACAAGCCCACTAATGCTGAATTTCGTGTCCCTCCTAAACAGAAAAAATGTTTGTTAATTCGTTTGAGCTGAAAATCTTGAAAAAATATTCAGATCAAAACTAGAAATGTGTTGAAGTTTCAGCCCATCCTGATATTGTTCTTTGAGATACGTGTTTAGCTAAGTTATTAATGCAGCGAAAAATTGCCAATTAATCGGTGATTAATCGAAATTCGGGGTTTGACAGAACCGAACTGGGTTAATCGGTTACGATTTAGAGCGGTCATCGATTAAGTTACCGATTAATTGGCCCAACCGACTCGCTGCTTTATTGCTATGTTGAAAAGTTAGGGTGTTTGTAGTGATATAAATGTTGCAACCCACAAAATTAAATTCATTTGATTAATTAGTAAAGTAGTATATGATTATGATTAATTAGTAAAATTATATAATTACAAATTACACAATTTTGATTAATTAATTATTTTGTAATTTATGACTATGATTAAATTTATTTTTGTAATTTATTACTATGATTAAATTTTAAAAAATATATGCTTTGAAAAATTGACCAATTAAATCCGATTAATCCCGCTTAATCGTAATTCGGTCCTGGACCGCATTGCGACCTCCTCCTTCTGATTTAATTGCATAGGTGTTTAGATATGTGAAAGTCTTTGATAGTGTTTAAGGACTTCCCGTTTGGGCAGTCCGTGAGAATGGGCATTGGCTGGGAACCTCTTATGCACAAAGGTGAGCCGTCTTGCGCTTCGTGATTATGATAGAGGAATCCAATAGAAAACATAGTAATATCAAATTTAATGCGCATCTTAAGTATCACATGTTGAAACAGCTGAAACTTAGTCATTGTTATCTCCACCGTTAATACTAAAATTTTGACTTAGAATTACAGCATGTGCAATGAACGTGTGATAATATTCCTCCTATTTGAAGGAAATGATAAATAATGTAAATGTTTTATTTTCTGGGGAATTTCATAGAATCCAACTTACTAGAAAACAAAGAAGATTAAAGTACCAGACTAGCTAGTAGCTAATAGTAGCAAGGATGCCATTGATTACATTCACACCAGTCCCATGCACTTATATTTTCTAAGAGGTTGAGATTTCAATCCTTTTTTCTTTAACTCATTTTATTTTCTTTTTCTTTTTCTTTTTCTAAAGGCTGCTTCAATGTTGCTCCTTTCCTTGTCTTTTACGTGAAGGTCCTCACTCCGTATTCCGGCACACTCGCTGTTCTTGGCATGTTCTGTAAGCTATCTTATATCAAAATAATGGAAGTTAATACGATCTGGTTGATTTGATAATATCCTCTCAATTGAATAAATCTCACTTAGTTTTTCGTCCATTGAAACAGCTATGTTTTGTCCTTCTCACTTGGTGCTGGTCCAGTTCCAGCCCTGCTGCTCCCAGAGATATTTGCGTCCAGAATCAGAGCCAAAGCAGTTGCTTTGTCTCTTGGCATGCATTGGGCAAGTCAATTAACAATTGCAATTCAGTTACTTTTTTCTCTGAGTGCAGTACGTTTGTTTGTTTGTTTGTTTGTTTGTTTGTTGTTTTGTTTGTCTGTATATTATTATTATATTATTATTATATTATTATTATTTTATTATTATATTATTATTATTATTATTATTATTATTATTATATATTATTATTATTATTATTATTATTATTATTATTATTATTATTATTAATTATTTTATTTATTATTATTATTATTATTATTATTATATTTTATTATTATATAATTATTATTATTATTATTATTATTTTATTTATATTATTATTAATTATTATATTATTTTATTATTATATTATATATTATTATATTATTATTATTATTATTTTATTATTATTAATATGGGGTTCTTTGATTTTACTTAATTTGCATATTGCTTTTAGTAGGAAAGATGCCGACTTTCTGAAATGGTAAAAGCCTATTGATAGTCCATACCTGATCAAGCACCCAATTATTGTCTGTTAATCGTGATAAATTGATATATGTTCTTCTCTGTTTTTCATAGCACCTTCGGTATACTAACAATCTCTGGCCTGTTAACAGGTTTCCAACTTTGTGATTGGGCTGTTACTTTTTGAGCGTTGTAACTAGTTGGAATCAGCAAAGTGTATTTGGGATTTTCGGCTGTCTGTATGTTGGCGGTTCTGTATAATAGCTGGTAATGTGGTGGAAACAAAGGCCGATCATTAGAAGAAATAGAACGTGCTCTCTCAAACCTCGTAGTTCAAATGGTGCCTGCAGAGTTAGCATTTACCTGCCCTTATTGGACTCCTCTTCTATGATCAAATGTGAGAAACAATCAGTAGTGGTACTTGAATAAGATTTCTGTATTCAATTTCAATCTTTCACCCTTTGCAGCACATAGGTTTGTCAGTTCAATGGATAACCCTGATTTAACAGTGATCAGTTCAGAAAATTCTACCTGGTTTTCAGAGATGGTGCTTATGATATCTGAGTGAAGCTGTTATTGATTCATGCTCGCTTATGATATCTGGATTTGCTAATTTCAGAAATTTTTTCATCTAATTTAGGTGAGGTGAGGACGTAGAGATTACTATTGCCCAAGTAAAACCAGCAAGACTGAATGAGATGAGGTATAAAATTGAAGGAAAAGTCTGTCAAACTGAGTGTTTTTGGGATAGAGGAAGTTGCCTTGTTTTAAATTGTCACAATGCACTTGGGCCTTTGCTGAATAACAGAACAGAATTCGAATTAGGATTTTCTTCAAGTGGCCAATTGTGATGGGAACAATACTGATTTTGTTTCTGAACCTTTAAGAAGCGATTGAAGAAAATTGGCTCATTTAAATCGTCGATCTCCCTTACTGTAGAGATTTATGACTGATTGAAGAGATGTCCACTGATGAATCCATTAGAATGTTTCTTGCTCTGACTTAAAGAAACTAGTAAAAGTCTTATTCTTTATGTTTCTACTCATCTAGGGAATTTTTACTGTATTTCAGTGAGCTTCTTTCAGTAAAATAGTAGAATCGTGTTTAGGAAACTATACTTGGGTAAATGAGCATATGACTCGAAGATGAATGATTGGACTATGCAAAATAGAAATAATATCCATTTTTATATGGATCATGATGATATATGTTAATAATGGAATCTATTTCACTTGCATGTCCTATTTTAATCAAGAAGTCAAAGCGGGGATAGTAGGTACATGGATAGCCTTATTGTCAATAATATGCATGACCGGTGTAAGCGTAGCTTGCCTTGAAGGGCAGAATGGACCACTTACTAGCGTTCATTCCAATACACTTTCTAAACAGTTAATACACTTGTGTCTAGCTAAAACTTTCAATCATCCTGGCACTTTTAATCCTTTTTATTTCTACTTAAAATTGCCACGAAGTTGATACTGAGTGAAACTTTGCAGTACCAAGACGATAGAAAGATTTTGCATATAATTGTTTAACATGGTTTAGTAGTTACCCTATGACGATGGCTTTCAGGCGTTGTTTAAGTTATCCCTTGTAGAACTTCAATGTAGCCTTCGGTTTTCCCTTGAACTCTACATTAACGATATGCACACTCTCATGGATCTTCAAAACTAAGAAAAAAAAATTGTATTTTTGACAACTAGCGATTACAGATTATAGAAAGATGTCATGGTAAACTCTGAAATGTTTCTTCCAATGCTGATGCACTATAATTGGGGTAGTTATTGCATCTTTTAACATAAGAAACAAGATAATTATACCTTAATAGATGGAGCATTTAGCATCTTACAATGCTAGAATCAAAATGTATTACGAGGTCAACAGGTTGAAGTTCTATGAAATAGAAGTTACAGTCTCAGCTTCTACTGGTTTTAAACTTAATAACATTAGAAATAATTGAAACCATACCCACTCCTTGTGCTTGATGATCTTTAGCTCGAGTCTTGACAACAATCCCTCAATCTGATGAACACAAATTTCATACTCCATTTGTCGTCCAAGATCACGCTAAGGCTCAAAAGAACTCAACCAACCATCATTTAACTAGACCGCTCTTTTAAAGAACCAACTACTGCTAGATGTGACTGTCTTCATCCTCTAATTTTCATTCCCCTCGACTGAGATGCTTGCTTAACCTGAATCTTGGAGCCACGTCCACCCAACCTTTCACTCTATATGACATATG
>QNQO01004482.1:0-25073 GCA_003290165.1 Berberis thunbergii | reverse complement strand
CCTTCTCCATAATCAGGATGAGAAGGATGATCATGTATCCATTAGGCTCCAACTGGGCTGGAGGAATCCCAAAGAAGTCCAAGAATTCCCAAATCACATCCAGAACCAGAAAAGCGTACTCCGATTTAAAGCCCCGGTGCAAGCAGATGAACTCCGCCGGTGGCGACATAGGTGATTGGTCGCCCCTCAGAACAGACAAGCAAGTCCTCAGGGATCCCAAACTTCGTGCAGATCTCAGCAAGGCCGGGTTCAGAAAGCAACTTGTCATAAAAAAAAACTCAAGGCCCCTGGCCAAGGTTGCGTCATCAAGAAGGTTTTGTTGAGTTATGAAGAAGACGAACATTTTTTTAGTCAAAAGATGAACAAAGCAATATATTCAAAAGCAAAGAAAGTAAAGGGTCAGACTTCGCACAACGAATGACCTAAATAGGGATTAGGTTCCCGTCTCTTTTTTACTGAATCGACGCACGTTCATTAAATGCAGAACGCGGCTCAAGGAACGATTCCGACTTAATCATCATGAGCGACGTATTTTTTTCAAGAGATGACTTAGCGAATCGATGTGATAGCCCACTAACTCGGGGGGAGTAGCTAATGATACACCAAAACAGTCATATCCCTGAGCCATACACGTGTCATGATGATCTTGAGGAATTGCAGGCCCAGCGTCAGCCCAACATTGATCCGACACAAACGGTTCTAAGCCCGCCCAATGTAGTACGCCAAACGGACCCGAACTCTTACAACTTGCTAAGCCCACACATTTCACATCGATCCTCAATACTCGTAAGTCTTGCTAAGACAAGTATCTCAATGATCAGCTTCGAACATGCAATTACAACAGCTCTCCGCTTCCGACTAGGAAACAAATACCAGAGTACATATCAAACAGGGAAACTTCCTCTTACAGATTACCCCTAGATAGGGAAATATCTCCCGTGTATCTAGGAACACAGGGCTAACATGAAACTTCCCTTCTGCAACATGACTCCTAATTAGAGAATGATCTCCATGAAGATCTCCTTCCTAAACTACGCCTTCGATGGCCTGGTCAAACTAAGACTCCTGCACTATAAATAAGACATGAGATTGGTAAGCTAAGGTACGCTACAAATTCCATGTCTACAACATTACACCTTCCTCAGATCTCTGTCTGACTTTAGCATCGGATTGCCATCGGCCACCACAACGGTGGTCCGTGGTTCACATGCGTTACTTGTGTAAATCAGCAGGAATAGGTCAAAACAGGGAGTGAAAAATGACTACATCACCTTTTATAATGGTCGAGGTTAATTCTCTGTATGACTTAAGCATGTGAGGCGCAATGGAAGGAGATGTTTTTTGGAACAATCTTTTCCTTGATGGAGATGGTCTGTGTAGGCGTAACTCCCTCCACAACTATTTTTTGTGCAACGTTCCTATTATTTATGAGAGAACTCGTGTCGGGCCTGAATTCAGACTTTATTTATTTCTTCTCACTGGTGGGCCCCATCTAAGCCTTTGTGATTGGCTTCATTCTTATTGGGTTTTATAAGCGAGCCCAATAGATTGGACGCTATATCCTTGTAATGGATGTTTTGTGCCAAGTGTACGACCGTGATGATTGGTCTATATTGACGTATCAATAATAATAATAATAATAATAATAATAATAATAATAATAATAATAATAATAATAATAATAATAATAATAATAATAATAATAATAATAATAATAATAATAATAATAATTACAATAATAATTGATGCATCCAAAATCTGTTCTCCTGTGCGTTTGACATGCAAAACAAATGTTAGGTTTCCAAAGACCATCTTTTTAGTGGTCGAAGGCACTCCGATGCTTAAGTCAGTAACTCGGCTGGAGATGGAGATAAATCTGGATATAACTCAGTTAAAGTTGCATACCTTTGTTGAATGTTCATTTTACCTTTTATATTGGTTGTTATTAATTCCCTGCGTGACTTAAGCATGTGAGGCGCAACGATGGGAGACGTTATCTGTCACAATCTCCTTCTTTATGAAGATACGTCCTCGAAGGCATGACTCCCTCAACGACTTTTTTTTTCTCTGTGACGTTCCTCCCTGTAACTACCCTAATTCAGCACATTATAATTTTCATTTTTAGGCTTTATTAAATTTGAGGTTGGGTCAAGTAATAACTAAATGAGGGGGTGTCACTAACCTTAAGCAAAACCCTATTAGGGTTTTGTCTTTAGTTGGGTTAAATAGAGGGTACCGCACAAAAAAAAGGGAGAAAGGAAGAAGAAGAGAAGGAGCAAAAAAAAAAAAAAATGGATGAAAGCAAAAGGAAAAAGAAAGAAAAACAGTGAGATTCTCGTCCCCCTAAATAAATGTTATGTTTTATTTGTATCCTTGTTTTGGATGTCTTCATGGGTTGAAGTATAGCTTTTTATTTTTGTGTGTTAGTAGTCACATCTTCTTATTTTTCTTTTTCTTGGTGTTGGGAAATCCAAAATTAACGTTATGATTATGGCCAAAATGGTGGAAGCCGCTGGGAAGCTTAGTTAGTAGCTCACATAGTTATAAAAAATAAAAATAAAAAGATTCTGACAAGAGAAAATTTGGAAGAATGGGTGAACTTTGGGTTTTCCTTTATGTCACTTTTTCTCTACAAATCATTACATGTTTATAGGCTTAGTCTTCCCAATAAAAAGTAGTCTAATGATATTAAACTATCAACATCTATTCAACCAGACACTTTTATTCAATTATAAATCACTTTTATTCACTGCACTTTGATTCATTGCACTTTTCTAAAAAGGTAGTCTACTAATTAAATCCATTTAAACTATCCACTGCACGTTTATTCAACATCTTCTCAACCAGACACCAGAGAAGATCCTTAGAACTGGTCCAATAGAGATCATCCTTCCCTACCCATTAGATTGTTTTTTGTGGTTCTGTTGGTAATTTGTGTTGGGCATGTTGATATCTTGAAAGGGGTATGGGTTCATATATATGTTAGCTTTTATATGTTAAACACTGCTTAAAGTAAAGATAGATTCCTTGATGGATTGTATTAGGCCCAATAAGGAGTTACTAATGAAAATATGATTTCCCCATGTGCATAGTACTACAAATTTCTATGGGTTTGATCACCATGTTGTTGTAAAGTGTGATTTATGAATATGCTCTTCTTCCCGAAGGAATGGGGCGATAAATGACAAAATGTCATTGTGAAAGAAAAGTGAGATATCATAATAAAGGATATGATAAACTTTGGTTCCCGAATAATTAAAATCACCTGGAATTGTATCTCTTAGAACTACCACACCTCTTTGTTTATTATTTCCCCTCTCTTACTAGAAAAACTAAATAACCCGTGGGTTGTATTGCGGAGATGGGACGCCTATTTCCTACTAGATAAACTAAAATAACCCTCGGGTTAGTCTTGTGAAAATGAGGTAAATTTTTATGCCTAAGATAGACTTTGATAATTATCCGTAAAAAATGTGACGTGACTTTATGGGCATTGATAGCCCAAGAGTGACTTTTTGTTACTCATATAGTTAGGAGTATCTGGTGATGCATGCCTGTATGTGATGTGTCCCCACTTGGGCATAGATGACGGAGAAGTCCTCCTTTATATGAGAGAGGCATACGTGCATGTATGTTCGGCACGGAGGTGGTGCGAATGTGGTATCGTCTAAGTGATCATTCCGTTAAAAGATGAATCAAAATTCAAATAGAAATGAGAAAATTGTTTCTAACCCTTTTCATGTAGGATGACAAGTCCATTAATATTTGCAGGACAAACTTGCCATAGTCAACTCCTTCAGTGTAAGTGTAAGTAAATGCATTTTTACTTATTAGGTTTACATAATGGCCTCGTGGAGGAACTTCCTATTTGTTGGTTATTTCGTCGCATTTTATTGTTCTGTCATGTCATGATATTTCTTTTATTGATTTTTTTGGGGAACAAAGAATTTCACACAAGCTTTATTGCTGACCCAAGTGGGCTTTGGCTTCTTGGGTACATTCCTTCGGGAATGTAGCCGATTAGCTTATTTTCAAGATTTAGTAATCTCGGGCGAGCTTAGAATAGTTCGTTTCATACGTGACGAGCATTGCTAGGAGTTGCACGTAGTTCGAGATATTTGTTTATTTTTATTTGTAGGTGACAGCTTAATTCTGTGTAATAAAACTTGGAGTTTATTGATTATTTTCCTGGGAGAGATACATTCGTGATTTGTTGAACTTGTTAGCGTTGGCTCTAAGAGCTTTAAATTTTTTCTTCATTTTGATGGGCTTTTAGATCAGTTGTTTTATTTTCCTCTAGTTTGGTAAATTGTGAAATTGATTATTTCTCGTAGATGCCAACTGTTATTTTTACTGAATGACAGTTCATGTCCCGAGTTTTGGGGAAATAGATAATCCTACATGGATTTCGGGATTTTCACTTTCTTCGAAAATCGGGGCATGACACTCCCCTTAGGGGAGAACTTTAGCAGGCTTGGATTTGGGCATTTGATTACGATTTATTCTGATGGACCATGTTTGGGCTTTTATGATTAGATTTCGCCCTTTTTAGACTTTATGAACTGGACTGGTCTTGAGATACTTGATCCTCATGAAGGATGGTCTCTGCCACATGTATGGCTGTGATGATAGTCTAATTTGACGTATCATCGATGATAATAATAATAATAAACAAATAAATAAGAACAATTTGATACTTTTACCTCCATTAGATATGTTTTGGAAAGTCATTGTAGAAATAATAGGCTATAAATCATAAACTTATATAGCCTAACCAACTGCCAGTTGGTTGGTCATAATTAGAATAATTAATGAAAGAGTCTTTGTTGGTGATAAAAATATAAAAGTATGTTTTCCATGTAGTTTAGGAAGGGTAAAAATGTCTAATGACTTTATGAGTTAACCTGAGTTAATAAAATAATCATTATTGGTCATAAAGTAGGCACAAATTAGTTATTATATCAACTACAATATCTAAATGATCTATTTTGTGAAAAAGTAGGCCTTAAAAGCCATTTTTCGAACTTTTTATAATGCCAACGACGTGAGGAATACCATAGTCTATCTTACAAATTAACTAGGTATTTTACTATTCACAAGGATTTGGAGATAAAAAAGGGTTACGATTGAGAGTTGATGAAGATATTGAGGTTTGAGATTCATTTTTTATAATGACATATTTGTAAATGTAAAGTATGTAGAACGACAAAAGAAAAATGAACATGTGGCGGAGAGAGATATTTTTTGTGTTTTATTTTCTCGAAATGAAAATTATCATAATTAAGTACTTAGTTGTCGGATTTTAGTAAACTTGGTATTTTTGAAATGCATTTTCGGAG
Source organism: Berberis thunbergii (assembly GCA_003290165.1). Classification (NCBI taxonomy): domain Eukaryota; kingdom Viridiplantae; phylum Streptophyta; class Magnoliopsida; order Ranunculales; family Berberidaceae; genus Berberis; species Berberis thunbergii. Next base: position 19,734 of record QNQO01004482.1, on the reverse strand, counting down.
ATATTTCTAACAAAACCAATAGTCAATACAAACAATTAAAATTGTAAAATATGCCACACCGTATGCATTTCAAAAGAAATATGATGCATTTCACACAATGAGTAATTTCAATTTTTGAGTAATTTTGACATTAATATCACAACACACCTTCTGTCGTGCAAACGACATGGGTAATACACTAGTTTACTTTATACCTACTTACATTACAATGCAAGAACACAAACATTAAAAACCATCTAGATGATTCAATTGAACAAAAAAAGTGTCCACTATCACATCCATCCAGCAACTTTGACAATCTTGGACAAGTTTTTGATAAAGGAAACAACTTGTTACCAAATGATCAGCTGAAGCAAAAATGAAATTTTGCCCCTAATGTCATATTTGCGTTTGGGCGCTCAATGGAAAAAAAAAGGTGGGGTAATGTCTTGAACACGAGAAGCCAACAAAGCTCTCAAATAACCCCCCCCCCCCCCCCCCCCCCAAATACACAAGACAATAAGCAAAAAATTAATACAACAAAATAAGAAAAGATGGACAAATCTATGAGAAATTTTTTTTAAAGAAAGTAATTGGTTCGAGAATGGAATTTATGGTAAGATTATGGATTTGAAATACGTTGATTGTGGGACGATTGAAGGAGGTGGATTTGGAAGAGAAATCTTCCAAAAATATTTGAAGGGTTTAGATAAGGAAATTGGAGTGAGATTGAGGTATGGAAAAGTAAGATGCAATATGGTAGAATATGTTGAGGTGGTGGAGATCATGAAAATATATTTAAGGAATTGAAATAAACTTAGAAAATACACAAAAAATAGTCAACAACCAAAAGAGAAGTTGATTATACGAAAAATGTCAGGGATTTGAGGATAGTGGTTATGTCTTTGGTGGTTATTGTCTTTCTAGAGAACCGCTAGGGTTATTTCTCTCATTTGGTTATCATGGTCATGTCTTTCTATATACTTCAATTTTCATTATTTCTATAAAACCTTCTTTCTCGTATCAATAAGATCAAAACTACTTCAAAACAGAAATGTAGCAATGTTACGTAGTCAAGGGCGAAAAATTAAGCACCTTTATAAGAAGTGAACAACATCACATGAAGCACCAATTAAAACAAGCCAACAATGTTCAGGAGGCACCAAGACCAATCACTTAGCGTAAAACAAATTCCAGAAACAAAGACATTATGAAAGGAAAAAAAAATTCATTATTTGCAAAGGGGCCTAAGATCATTTCCAACGCCAAGAGGCACCTAGTAATAGATTTAGTCGACTTTAAGTTAAACCCAAGGATTGTGATTTCCTTTTTTGAGGTAATTTCGATAAGTTGATTTTAAGAAATATTTCGTTGTGTATAGAAAAATGTAAACATTTCTATTGTAAATTTAAATTTATCAATATAATTTAAGCATTTTAAACTCTTAAATACTACATAAATAGTACTACAAGACTCATAATGTCATACAAACAATATATTGCATGAAAATCACTTGTACAACAAAATTTTAATATTAAATTAATGATAAAACGGGTAAAAATGTAGAAAAATTGAGATTGGTCTAATGAAAGAAATTAATATTTTGGATTTTAAAAGAAATTTTGGTGACTAAAAAAAGAGAAATATTCAATGAAATTTCGACATTTTTTGAAAAATCACATTCCTTCGTTAAACATTCGATTCATTTGGCCTTTTCCCTTTGACACGTATCTCGAGGATCACATGTGTACCAATCGACGCAGCCGCCGAGTCACAACCTTGACTCATCCCGAGTTCTACAACCACAGTACGTCCCATAACACACACGTTCCACCTTCTCCTTCAGTAATTTTCCCTCTTCTCGAGCTGCGCAGCTTCCCCGTTTCAATGGCGGGTTCACTACTGCGCTCGCTCTGGTCTTCCACCACTCGCTCTTCTCTCCTCTCCTCTTCAACCCTCTCACCCCCTTCTCTACTCCATCGCTTCCCCTCCTCCTTCACTCGCTCATTCTCCGCCGCCGTCCCCGCCTCCGTCTCCTCCCCCCTTCCCTCCATCGACCCCACCAAGCTCCGCAACGTCGCCGTGATTGCCCACGTCGACCATGGCAAGACCACTCTCATGGACCGGCTTCTTAGACAGTGTGGTGCGGATATCCCCCATGAACGCGCCATGGACTCCATTAGTCTTGAACGTGAGCGTGGGATCACCATCGCTTCAAAGGTACTAAACCCTAATTTCTACAGTTTTATTCACCTGTCGGAGTTCCTGCACTCTCGGTACTTGAAAAAGTGGTGTCTTTAGGGTTTAACTAGGAGTGGGGTTTGGATATTGAGGTTTATCGTGAGTATAAAAGGTAAAAAAGCGTTGAAGGTATACGAAAAGGAGGTAACTTGCTAGAGTGTGGACTAGTAATGAAGTTGGGATTTTGGTGGCCTATTTTTATTTATTTCTGTGGTTTATTCTTTGTTTGTTTGTAATATGGATTGAATGGGACTTTCTGCACATTGGGCTCTTGCAAAGGTGGTAGCTTTGGGGGTTTCCATTTGAATTGGGGGTTTGGGAGTGTAAAGGCAAGAAGTGTTCAAGCTATAGTAAATGAGGTAACTTGTTAGACTGTGGACTAGTAATGGGGTTTGGATATTCCAGGGTTATTTGGTAAGAGATTCATTGCGAAAGGTTCAGGTTTATATGAGAAGGATTCAATGAATGACTTTACAAAATTTGGATACTGCACACATACTAGGATTTTCAAACTAAAAGATGTGTAAATGAAGAATAGGAAGAAGAACTTAAATGGTGGGATGTGTAATATGTGGATCAGAGTAGTATCATATAGACTTAGTTGGAGTCATCACAAGGTATATTATGTGGGTTGTCTTGTCTCTCCTAAGTGCTCCAATGTTTTACATCGCCATGTTCAGTGGCAGACCCAAGATTTTAGTCAAGGAGGGGTGAAATAGTAAGAGATTGTTGGTAAATAATAAGAGTTATCAGAGGCAAAGCTAGAAAATTTTCTTACTCTACACAAATAATTTAACAACAAATTTCTACTAACATCTACAAGTAAAATAAAATAAAAATATAGTTCTAATTGTATTTTTCGTGAACTTAATATAGCGCTATGCATTTATCTGTGCAACTATAAAAAATACATAGTATATATCAAACTGAATTAGGTATAATATTTTAAGCCAAATTTGTTCTCAAGTCATCGACAATTTAGCAAAAGGAAACCAAGTCTAATAACTAGAGTACATGATTAAAATTGCAAAATAATTGAGATAAGTATGTAAGTTTAATTTGGAAAAACTGAAATATGCAAACATAATAAGACCTAATTACAAGTTTATAGAAAAGGAGGGGGTTTACTAGCCAATCCAACCCCCAAATTTTATATGAACTTGATATGCATCTTATGGAATAAAGTTTTAAAATATGGTGTTTCTATGTTTATATTGATTTTTTTTAGAAATGCTAGGTATATACTAAACTTTTTTTTTTTTGAAAATTGAGGGAGAGCAGCTCCCCCCTCTCCCGTCCCTTTGTAGGTCTGCCACTGGCTATGTTGCATCCGGGTGGGTATTTTTGGGATGGTGATGCGACTGTATGAGGTCTTTTGAAGATTTAGAGTATTTTGGAATTATGTCTATGATTGTGTTGAAGCTTGAAGTTCAAATTATCCACATATTTGATATTTTTTGTGGGACTAAACCCTGATTGATATTATTCAATGTGATGCGGATAATATCTTTTGCTACAATTCTAAAATTGTATAGAACTTGTTTTTACAAAATGTTGACAAAAGGCATGAAACTCATGAGGGATTCGACCTGATTGACCCCTTCCCTCCTCTATATGTTCATTTAAAATGCTTTGTTGCCGAGACTGTAGCTTGAAATACTCTGAAAGAGCTCAATTTTTTAATTTTAATTTTAACTAATTAATTAATTTATTTTTTTGTTTTCAGGTTACTTCCATCTCGTGGAATGGGGTCGAGTTTAACATGGTTGATACTCCAGGACATGCAGATTTTGGTGGTGAAGTAAGTATCCGTCAATTATTTAAAAAAAACACTTTTACAAGTTTTACATTCATCTACAGAGGGCATAGTTATTTTCACATTTTTTATAGCTTAGATTTTCCGTTGGTTCTCAGGTTGAGCGGGTCGTTGGCATGGTGGAAGGTGCAGTCCTAGTTGTTGATGCTGGCGAAGGCCCACTTGCACAAACAAAGTTTGTTCTCGCAAAAGCTTTAAAATATGGTCTGCGTCCAATTCTGCTCCTGAACAAAGTAGACCGACCTGCTGGTATTACAACTCTCTCAATTGTGTATCCTCAATAGCTCTTCAATAATATTTCCTTTGAGAGCCTTTTGCATAATTTCGGTTGTTGAAGATTTGTCAGATAATAGTTTATTTATTATAGTTGCTCTGTTTTGTTCTGCATAGAATTTGTTATGTTATGGAAGCAGATTTTCAGTATGTACTTAACCCTTTTCACATCAACTATATTATTTGTTAGCATACTGCAATTCCACTTCACTTATCCGAAAAAAGAAGTGGAAATACCAATGCATCACACGACTCATCGCTGGAAATAGTCATCATTTGTCGTATATTGAATAAATAAATGAAATGTATGAAATGAATAGAAAAGCGAATCATTCAAAAAAAGCCCAATGCACTCTAGTAAGAAACTCAAGGCAAAACAAAGAAACCATACAAGCTCAAGAACAAGGCAAGTTACAGTTATAGGAACCCATTGAATATACATGGAATGGGGCATTACAAAGAACTCCCCTGGTAACCCTCGAAGCCATATGTACGTCTTAATCTCTCTAACCACCTGGTTGCTACACTTTAAAAAATTCATTGTATCCGTGTATGATACACATCTGACATGAACATACCTCTGACATGTGGTCAACGAGTTGGGGAAGTTTGACTGAGTTGGAGACGTGGTTAAATCATGGAAGTTTGATGGAGAAGCAGATGCGGCTGGGCAAATTTTTTAATTTTATAGTAGTTGCAAATAACCAAGAGGGAGCAGGGGAGTTTACAAATTACAACCCATTCGGAAATAAAGTTTTATTTATTTATTTAAATGTTGGATGAGATATTAAGGAACCAAGATTATTTGAGTTTTGTTGATGTTGTTTATTTGAGTTGAGACTTTTAGTTATGTTGAATTTTTATATTTAAATGTTGGATGAGATATACTAAGGAATCAGGACTGTTTGAGTTTTGTTGATGTTGTTTATTTGAGTTGAGACTTTTAGTTATGTTATTAGATTGTTATTTGTTGTTTAACATGACTTGTGATGGGCAAGGCTTATGACCCATTTATGACTTATAGGCTTTTTGGATGTTTATGAATTATGCATCATAATAACATATGCTATATTTTATGTTCAATTATGTTTATCGGATTGTTGTGCATTATGATGTGGTTATGTTATTGATTATTGTTTAGTTCATTTACAATATGAATGGTGTTGAGGGTAGTATAGGGAGAATACAAAGGATACCTTGAAGGTAAGCTCAAGGACTTAAACCTAAAAGGAAGGAAAGATTGGGGGACCATTAATCATTATTGAGGGCATAGCTAGAAGATCAGACTCAGAGAGTCTTTCATTCTCATGGAGTCACATTTGTCTGATCTTTCAATAGATATTGTAATAATCATTCTTAACAAACATGATCTAGTGGGCCAATTGGGTACTAGTAGGCTTGTGGCGGATGATATCATAAGTTTAGTGTTCAAACCTTGCCGGCGGCATTGGGGTGGGAGGGGTCAAGGGTACTATTAAAAACAAATTGATCTAGTAACCCTTATTTTCATCCAATGGATGGGTTGATTGTTCATGCAATGGGTATGTATGAAATGGCGTACAGGATGAGGTCAATTTTGACAATCGATTGAGAGCAATATGACGACTCTGACCTCACTGCGATTATGCCTTTAGTCAAGTGATTTTGAGGAGGATTAAATTTAGTAAGGCTCTGGTGGAAGAAAAGATGGTCATTAATGGAATGGTTTGGTGGTGGAGAAGCCATAAAGCATTGAAAATAGGCCTTAAAAAAGAGATAAGAGTCGTGGAGCATCTTTCTGCCATTTTTTTGTTTGTTTGTTCGCCTTATTACTTATATTCTTGTCACTCATGTTTATCTATGTTGCCTCTTAGTGCCTTGCAAGAACAATGGAAGGGGTTGGGGGTGTTAGAGTAGAGAGAAAAGATTGTCATTTGAAAGTGTGTAATGATTCTTGAGATGTGGTAACGAGGGGGTGGCAAACCAGTTATGCATCCCACATGGTCATGGTACAACTGGCTGGAGACTTTCCTCAAATGCTTTGAGAGGTCATTAGAATTGATCGAGTTAGTGAAGTGCATGACGAACGAGCTCACGTGCATCGAGATAGTAGGCTAGGGTCCCAAATTGACGTTGTTTAAGGCTATGCAGTTAAATCGGTTCGCGGTTGGTTCATGGTTCTCTTTAATCTAATGCTCTCTCTACTCAATAAACAAATAGATGATTCAAGTGTCAGAGAGCCATTATTGAGGTCACGTGACATGCCATCATTGCTCTCTTCTCCCCTTTAGTTTTTTTTGATATTAAAAAAAAGGGAGAAACATTGCAATGGAAGCAAAAGATAACACAATTCATCAACCAAAAAAACCTCTCCATCTCTCTCATGACGACTTCTCCAGGAAGGCAATGAAGATGACAATATGGAATGGGGGTTAAATCAAAGGCTCATGATGCTCAATTTTACAAAAAAAACACTGAAAAAAAAGAAAAAGAAGAGATCTGAACAAAGAAAAAGAATATGAAACAAAGAAGAAGAGATCCAACAAACTATACTGAAATCATACGTTTGATTTGGTTTAAGGAAAGGAGGAAAAGGGTGATCGCCGTTGCCATCAGTCTCGTCGTCCAGATCTGCTTCTCTTCAGTCTTCACACAATAAATCGGTTCTTCTTCCCCTTTCTTCTTCTTCACCTTTCTTCTTTTTCAATTCTCTAATTAGGAGTTGTGTTGTAAGGGAAGTTTTCCTTTTAGCCTTGTGCTTCTAGATACGTGAAAAATAATTTCCAATAGAGAGTAGTCCATAGATAGAAGTCTCCATGTGTGACATATATTCTTGTATTTACTTCCTAGTTGGATGTTGAGTGTTGCTGTCTTGCCTGTTCGAAGCTGATCCTCGAGATACTTGATGTGAGACGCGTGGGCTTAACAGGCTGTAATGATTTAGGTTCATCTGGCGGACTACATTGTGCGTGCTTGGAGCCGCTCAAGCCGGATCAGTGCCGGGCTGACGCTTGGGCCTATTATTCCTTGAGATAGGGTTGAACAAAAAATCGATCAAACCACGGTTTGGTTTAAGTTCGGTTTGGTTTTAAAAAATTCAAAATCGAAGTGGTCGGTTCGATTTTCAGTTTCTATGTGATTTTAACCGACTAAATAACACCGACTGAATATATAATAAATAATATATAATTTATATAAAAATAATATAATATGTTTAAAATAATCGGTTCGGTTACGGTTTGTTAATGGTCCGGTGGGTTTCGGTTTGAAAATTTTGAAATCGACCAAAGTCGGTTCGGTTCACGGTTTAGGTAAAAAATCAAACCGTCGGTTTGGTTTTCAATCCTATCTCAAGATCATCAGGACATGTGTACGATGTATAAGAGAGACCGTTTTGGTGTATCATTAGGACCTAACTAGGATGATTGTCCTTTGTTTCGGTTTCGTAGTGAACAAGTGGACACAAGAATTGGACCATTTTGGGATAGTTTTGCAGCCGAAATCTCCAATCATTACGGTGTCGATGGATGAGAAAAAAATAGCTGTTGGATTTTATGGGGGTCAAAAGAAGAGACATTTTATGGGGGTCAAAAGAAGAGGTAGACATACGGGTCAAAGCCACCAAGGAGGGGTTGTAGAGAGGATTCATGCTAGTTCAGGTGGCAACTCAAAATGGATTAGTAGTTGATATTAGTTTGCAGTAGGGGAGAATCATTGGAGAAGATGAAGACGCCGGTTATTTAGCCATTCATCAAGTTGTTGTTGAGATGGATGGCGATGATCGAGAAGATGAAAAGAACAAATTTGGATGCAATTCAAGGGTGGGAAGAAAGCATATGGAAAGATAGCAGATGACAATCTATACAATGAAAAGCAAACACACTATTCGGTCAGAGAAAAATCTCTTGTTAGGAGAGAAGAGTTTTTATTTTTTTTTGAAAAGCAAGCTTTAAGGACCTTCAAACCTTTATCTTAATGTTAATCTAACCTCCAAAGTACAATCCCTTGTTTGCTTCTAGCTTTTACATTAATTGGTACATCGACAAAAAAAGAGACATTTCTTCAATTCCTCAACGAATGAACTAAGAATAATCTCGTAGGGTTCCATGCTAGGGATTAAACTCATCATATGACTTGTTGTCGTGGCAATACCAAGATGGCATATTCCTTAACTTAGCTTCCTCAAACGCACAAAACATCCATTCATTGTTTTTCTAGCCTCGAGGTGATAAGCTTTTCTCAATGCAAAGTGGTGCATTAATGCTAATGAGGCGTACACATCGATTTTTCATAAAAACTAATTAAAAAATACAAAATTATAAACAAAACAACATAATTGATGCAGTCGTTTTTCGCTTTTTGCTGACCTGCATAAGTAGCACACGTGAGCCACAGACCACCGTTGTGGTGCCAATAACACTTCGATGCTAAAGTCAAACATGGCTCTGAGGAATGTGTAATGTTGTAACAAGGAATAGTTTGCCAACCTCATGTCTTATTTATAGTGCAAGGAGTCCTGGTTTAATCAGGCTATCGTAGGTGTAGATTTGGGAGAAGATCTTCGTAGAGATCCCTTTCTAATTAGGACTTGTACTGTAGGAGGGAAGTTCTCTATTTGGTCTGCGCTCCTAGATACGTAGGAGATACTTCCCAATTCAAGAACATTCCGTACAAGGGAGTTTCCTTGTGAAAGATACTCTGGTGTTTGTTTCTAGTTGGGAGCAAAAACAGCTGTATCCTTGAGATACTTGCCTATGGAGGGCGCACGGGTATTGAGGACAACTGTGAGACGTGTGGGCTTAGCGTGCTGTGAGAGTCTGGGTCCGCTTGGCGGACTGAATTGAGTAGGCTTAGAACCGCTTGGGTCTGTTCAGTGTTGGGCAGCTAGGGCCCCTATTTTCTCGAGATTATCACATCAAGTGTACGGCTCAGGGGTATGACCGTTTTTATGTATCATCAATAAGAATAAATCATCAATGACGATGTTGCTGGATAAAAGTGGTTAAGGCTGTAGAATTACCTCATCATTGACGATGTTGCTGGATAGCTTAAGGCCTGAAATACAATATCTATATATCTAACAAAATATACAAAATACGATAATAGATGAAACATAAACGTCATAAACTCATAAAATATGCGAAATAAACAATTAAGCATCACAAGTTCATAATCACGATAAATGAATTGATGATACGAATACGATAAAACATGAAATATAGCAATAAATAAGTACATAATCAAAACACATAGCATGGTCCATAAGATAGTGAATACCAGTGTTCTAAAAATTGGCCTAGGCGCTAGGCGTTAGAGAAATGCCCAAATTAATGGCTGGGCGAGGGTATGGGCTACCTAGGCACGAGGTCTAGGCGGTCTGGGCGAGTTTTTTTTTATTTTTTAATAAGGATGATTGTGTTCTTATTTTATTTTTCTTTCCTATTTTTTGGAAATAAACAATTTAATTGTTTTTTATTCAGTATATGTCTGAATGTAGCAAATGATGATTACTTAATGGAATTCTCAAAGGATCTGTTGGTACCAATTTTAGTAATGTAGATTTTATCAAACAAGACTGAGGTAATTCATACAATTTGAAGAAAAATAAAAGAGTAGGTTTGGATATTTGTCCACAAATTCAACTTTGGATAAAGTACCCATCATGACCAACTTCAGTCATTTGAGTTTTAATAAATTTTGTTCATGATTGTTAATTTTTCATGTTTTTAAATTTTGCATATGTATCTTGGCATTAAATTGGATGTAATTGATAAGGTATTATGCTTAACTTTTGCAAACTATTTAAGTTATAATACAAAACCTAAGACCGCCTAGGCCCCTGGGTGCTAGGCATCTGCTCCCCGCCCGCCCACCGCATGACGCTTTTTAGAACACTGGTAAATACACATAAGATAGTCCATAAATTCATAATTGCATAAATGCTAAATAACGAACTCATAGTCCTCATCATAGTCCTCAGGTATCTCTGTCGTTGCCATCAATCTCATTATCACTACTAATAGGATCACCTCCCTCATCTGTTCATAGTCATGCTCCATCCAATCTTCGTTCTCCTCATCCCTCAAGTGCATCGAAGCTTTCCCTAAGCCATTTAGAGTTTGGAACACTTTAACATATTACAAAGAATGAATCATTAATTTTTAACATTCAATAATCACTTACCTTTTCTACTAGTTAAACCTATATAAATCTTCGATTGCTTTCTTCCAATACCAATTGATGTCCTGGTCTCGAGCTTGGATGGGGGTAGACTTCTGCTTTGGTTTCTTCATTTTTATACTTTCATTCTCACCTTTTTCTCGATTCCCATCAACCTTAATAGCATTTACATCTTTCATCATGATTTTGATGCCATTGAGCTTCTGGACAAAGGTTTGAAATCATTAGCAGTTGGGGTGAGTTATCTACGTCACCATTTCCACCATCTGTGGTTTGAGAGGAGGGGGAGTTGGGATCAGGCAACACTAGCCATTCATAATTAGCACAATAACCAATGCAAATAATTTTACATGGTTAAAGGTTAATCAATTCCGTTCAGCTGATAATGAACAAGGCTTAGCACTATAATGGCGAAGTGCGTGTGCCATTTCGATAAGCCGCCCACCAATTAGCTATAAGTATAGCGATTAAAGAAACATATTTAAATAATATTTACTAGGACTACACTTGTGCCTTGTTGAGTTTGCTTCCTTTCTACCAAATAATATTTCTTTCCCCTGAAAATGATCTATTTGCAAATGCGCATTGTCCTTATATGTATCACTTGGAAGCAACTTATCCATGCATTTATAAAGTCCTTGTTAATCTCAAAATGGGTGGAAAAACCACGATTAAATTGAATTTGCGGGTTGAGAAAATAAGTTGGTTCTTATGCAATTGAGTAGCCCACCTCTTATAAATGATATCCCATATTTTCTTGTACTTGGCCAACTCATTGTAAACAATCTTTGCAATCTCCTCTTTTCCTTTATCCATCGCATTATACAAGAAACTCATAACAAGAGTTTTCTCTGAATGTACTATCCTCAAGACATGGAGTAAAGGCTCTGTAGCCTTCAAGGAGTAGGTGACACAATGCCAAAAATTGTTGTCCCGCAATACTATTTTTCTCATGGCCTTTCTTTCACGTTGCTTACCATATTGACTCTTTGTCCACTTCTTCGAAGGAAACATTTCCTCCCACTTTTGTCTATTTTCTGAATACTTTTAAGAGTCAAATAACCCATGCCAAACCTACATTTGAAGGTCATAAGTGAACATATAAGTATTATTAAAAACTTAAAATACGTAAAATGCAAAAGTATAATTTACCTAGTAGATGCAGGACGAATCAAAACAAGTACCTTGTATATCTAAATGCTAACTCTCTTAGCTTTGCTATAGGTATTGGCTAGTGTAGACAAGCTAAATAACTCCCCAAGCGTCATATCTATGCATTGTGCTGCACATGATGTGCAATACAAATGTTTCCTCGTCTTCATTAACTTCTTTCCTATGTAGTTACTAGGGCCTGTGGTGGTGGGAACAAAAGTTTATTCTTCATTCATGTGTCCTTGATATTATGAACCCACTAAAAATCTATCCATCGGTTGCCTCACTATGCCATCAAAGTATGGGGTGGATCCACGACCACTACTAGAACCGGTGGTGGTGTGAACACAAGTTTCTTCTTGATTAATGTTTCCTTGATAGTATGAAGCCCTTATTAATTAGAAACTCGGTGTCTTGTCTTTAATTTCCTTTTGTATTTCACCAATCTCAAGTGAATTTTTATTTCTTAGTAGAATTCATCCAATACACTAGGACAAGGTCGTGCATCCTTATACATCTTTGCTAGATGGTTATTCAATCTATGCACTTCCCTCTTGAGCACTTGACTACAATACTTGCATTGCACATAAATAATCTCTTTCTTAGTATCTTTTACCTTAACATCATACTTTTAACATGGGTCATTGCCTTCATCATTCGTAGTCTTACATGACCCCATCTTCAAATATACACATGAAATTATACACAAACATAAAAATAAATGAGTCAAGTGTTAAGAAAACTAAATTTGAATAAACTAAAGTCTAATTGAAATTATAGTATATATTCTATTGCTGTCAAGGGGCCAAATGAAATTATTTACTCTTCACAACTCTGTAGTCTTTACAAAATAAACAAATAAATAGAAAGTCAAAATATGTCATATAGACTCGTAATACATTAATTCACACAAACCCTCCATCCTCCGCCAATGCAAATTTAGTGGATCTACAAGTAGAGCTTAGTGGTCCATAAAGAGAGACTCATGGACTAATGTACAAGGTCAATGACTTGTGAAGATTAAATTGACAGATGTCAAGTTGCCAACTATTAAACCTTTCGGCCAACAAAGAGATTAAAAGACGTTTGTAGAAAGAAGTTAAAAAGAATTTTGTAGAAGAAACATAATAGAAGAAAAAGAAGAGAGTGAAGCCTCTAGACAAAATTACTTGATCCTGATGAACTCCTCAAGGTCGACATAGATTTGTCGGCAAACAAGAAAACAGATCGCACGATCATCCAATACCCTTCTTCTCCTCCTCACCCTCCTCTATCGCACGACCGCACCAAAGTTGGTTGAGTTCAGTTTCCTCAAAAAGATGCTTTGGGGGTTGGTTTCAACCGTTGATTTGTTTTCAAGATCTGAATCAGATCTAATTTAGATAAGAAATAATGGTAACTTTGACTCATCCGCTTCCCAATGAGTTGACTCATAGGCATTGACTCGTACGAGTCACCAATCAACTCGATCACATCGTTGAGCCCTTCTAATGCATACGCATTGACTCATTTTCAGCCGCTTTGAGTCAACTCACGAGACAATGCATACGCATTGATTGCTTTTTAAAATACTGCATCCATTTGTCAACCATGTCTAGACTTAAGATGTAGGAAAAATTAGAATAAAGTTCTGTATGAGTGCGAGCTTGGAAACAACACTGCAAAACACTAAAAACTTGGACTCTGTTAATTCTTGTAGTTTGAAATTCAAACTCAATCATCATCGTTGAATTTAAAAGGTACATTTTTCTTTGGCGTAGGGATGTTGATCCATCCTCAATGTATTTACAATTGGCTTTCCTAAAGCGAGTAGATCCGCGAAGTTGCTTGTGAACATATTTCTTTGGAGAACCTTCCACTGCATCCTCTTCGTCGGAACTTGCATCATGGGCTTCTTCAGCTTCATAATCATCAACATCTTCACTAGAGCTTGAGTCATGTGCTTCTTTGTCACTCTTCTCGTCCAGATCATCACTAGTCCCTGTTGTTTGTGAGTTACCTTCTTCCAAGCTAATAATGGGTGTTCTCATGCTAAAGCCTATTTCTGCATGGTGCGAGGTTGAGATCTCCCATTCCCTTCTCACATCTGTTTCAGCTGCACTAGATTCATTAGAGTTAGCATTTCCAACCTGCAGGTTTGCTCGAGGCTTGAAAGTGTGCCTGCCCTTAGAAGAGAAGAGTTACTTTCTCCTCTCTAGAGGAGAAGATGATTGTAATAGTAATACAAGAGAAGAAAAAATTTGATGGAAAAGGACAAGGATTTGGACAGCACGGAGTGTTTTTGGACTTTGGAGGTAAGCGTCATGGATCCGATTGTCAATGAGTCGGCGATTCAGGATATGGACAGATGGTGGTCGTTTGCAGAGCTTTTACTTGGACCAAATCCAAATAAAAAAGGCTTAATAAAACAAAATGGAAAAGCCCTAGTTTCAAGTTAAACCCTATTGGGCAGTCTGAAGCCCACTGCCCAGTCCTAGAAGATCATTAAAAAAGCATAGGGTATGGGAATCAGTGTTGGAGGGAAGAGGGGGTATATCAAATTTGATTGAAAAAGACTCCAAGGAGGACATGGTTTTGGCATATGGTAAGCCTGCTGGTCTGGGCCCTAATGATGCACCACAGGTTGAAGATAACTCGGAGTATGAATTTGATGAGAAACTGGATGTAGTGTGTTCTCTCTCTGAGGTGTTTGGTTTTAACATTGATGATGAATGAAAAGCAAGAGTGAAAGCGGGGATGGACGATATGGACTGTTTCTTTGAGTGGTGGTAGGGGGTAGTATTGCGGTAGTTGATCTTTGTTTGGCGGTTCCTGCTTCCATTTTCAAGCTTTCTGTTTAGGTTAGGGTTTGGGCTCCGAGACAACTCTGACCACGTTTTGTGCAAAGGATCCTGCCATGGAGCATCTGTGGGTCTTCTTTTTAATCAGTCTGATGAAATTGAACCTTAGAAAAAATACAAATCCCATCCAATCTACGATTCAGCTGCTCAAGGGTTTGGATTTCCAACGATTCTCTCAAACTTTCGGTGTTTGTTGGGCCGTTATTCAAGGAGAACTTCAACAGGTGATAACCACAGAGGCATGCAGGTTTAGGGTGAATGTGTGATGTGCAGCAACTATAATAAATTTATTGATCTCTTGTCTGTCAAATGCCTACCAGTAGGAATATTTGGAAGGTGTTCTTGTTTGAATTTCACGTTCATAAACAGATCTTTGCCCTTTAAAAATTGGGGATTGAGGAATGGAAGGCAGGGATTCATTGACTCTATTCGTTTTGGTTATGGATGAGAGTATCTGATGCTATAGTTTTGTTTGTCTAAAAAGAAAAGGCGACTATTCCCTAGAATTGATGATTACATGATATTGCAAAGTCAAATCACTAGTTTTGAACCGGCAAACATTGCGAAGGTCCATGGGGATCTTATCATGGAGGATTTCATGTTCGGGTGGAGTAGCTTTGTAATCATTTAAAGTTATGTTTTCTTGTTTTCATTTGTGATTATGCTTTTGTTCTCATAAATATCTGCTGTCCTTGGCAAAAAAATGGAAATCCAGGTTAGAGGTTGATTTTCTCATTCTGTCTGACCTATTAAGTAGGCGACTACTTCCTGAATACTCACTACTTGTCAATCCACCGATCCACAGTCAATTTATTAGGTATATTGTACACAGACCGAGTTAATTGGTGACTGCTTGTCGAATAAGTTATTTCTGGTCTAACCCAGTTAATCAGGTAATGTTTTTTCTGGTGGTTTGAGGGTTCAAAACCGGCAAAACCAAGTGTAACCTAACTCTTGTTGTTAGAGAGAGACGATTAGTCAAAAGAATGAATAATTGAAGGAAGAAGATGAGAAATAGGGACTCATTCATTGAAAGATCAGCAAAGCTGTTGTTAGTTATGTGTCATGTTACACGCAGCCCTTTCTCATTTTACTTTGATACATCTCATATGTATACTCTATTATTATTAAATGTTACTCATTGGGAGGAATGGGCTGACTAATCACTTTAATGATATCCATCATCATTTTGTTGTATGTTTTCCAATTTTCTTCAGCACCGTATCATCTATTTATATCATCATTTTTGTTTGATGCAGTTTCTGAAGAGAGATGTGATGAGGTAGAGAGTCTTGTTTTTGATCTTTTCGCAAACCTTGGTGCTTCAGGTGCTGCAAATATTGAAATGGATGAAGTTGTTTCCTTTGCATTTCGAATACCCTTTATTTAATGGGGTTTATTTGTGTCCTATGTTACAGAACAACAGCTAGACTTTCCAGTACTCTATGCTTCTGCTAAAGAAGGATGGGCTTCCTCCACATATACCAAAAGCCCTCCTGAGACTGCAAAGAATATGTCACAATTACTCGATGCTATTATAAATCACGTTCCTCCACCAACAGCAAGTCTTGATGCACCTTTCCAGATGCTGGTTGGTATTTAGTATTATCTTTTGTTGAAAGTCTGAAGCAGCATTATTCTTTTTTCTGTTTTCCTTGTCAATCTTTAATTCAGTTCAACATTCAAACCATGGACTATGCATGTAACATGTTACACTGCTGTGAGCTCGTCTGTATGCTTAGTGGGAGTGAAAATGAAAATGAAGTAACTCAGTAGTTGTAGTAGATGACGCGTGAAAGGAAGATAAAGAGTAACCGATCCTATCCAAAACATAATGAAAGCATTACTCTCCAACTCCCTAAAATGTACAGCGTGGTTCATCCTTCAACATGGCGGATGCTCCCCCAAATATGCATGGTCTTCAATGCTTTAGTAAGTCAATGTCAACTAAAAATGCATGTGAATAGAATGAGGGTCCAGTGATCTGATCATAAAATGCTGATGGTGACACTAATAGTTGGCTCAAGAATTCACTAATAGTAGTTCTTTTGTCCATGTAACTAAACACATGCAGATATGCTACCTGTGTCTGGCATGGTAAGTTTTCATGGACCTTGGTTCTTGACAGTGCTCTTTTATTTTATCAGATTAATATTTTAGTAAAGGATGCTACCTCAGTGAAGATTATAGTTAGGATTGCTTCTCAATTGAGTAGTTTTCTAAATTTTTTGTGGTCTGTAGCTTTCATTGCAAAACATACATACATCAATTTATTCAGTTCATTGTGTTCATAAGTAAAAGGTTCTGCTAAACATGTACTGAAATTCCAAATCATTTTCATGAAGTGTCATGTATCTATAGTAGATATTGCTCAAATGTGCATCTAGTGTGGTTGCAATGCTTTCAAATTATGTTCAGCTGTACTTGTGTGGAGTATCTTGTGTGCTGTGGGTATCTTGAACTTGAATGAAATCAGCGATAAGAACATATTATACTGTTATTATGTCCACCTATGGTTTTAGTATGTAAGTCTCGATATTTTAGACATTTCTACATGTCTGTAAAATCTTCGTAGTGCGATATTTTGACGCAGGAGTTTTAGGATAAAAATATCAAAATTTAAGATTGTTATGTCACTATATCATCGATATTTCACTTGATTTGTCAAGTGGGATATATAGACGTTATATTGCAATATCTTGAACACTGTATGAAACTAATGTTAGATAGGGATTGTGTCCCCATTGGATGCGAGTGTC
Source organism: Berberis thunbergii (assembly GCA_003290165.1). Lineage (NCBI taxonomy): Eukaryota > Viridiplantae > Streptophyta > Magnoliopsida > Ranunculales > Berberidaceae > Berberis > Berberis thunbergii. Next base: position 2,515 of record QNQO01004482.1, on the reverse strand, counting down.
AACTAATTGCAATGTTAAGTGTGTAAAGAATGTAGCCTCACTCAGTTATGCCATACTGTTGGACTGCCTATTTATGATTACTCATGTCTCTGAAATAGAGAGGATGGAAGTTTTCTCTTTGAAGATATTGTTGTCTTGCGATTTGTTTGTGACTAAGTTCAGTAACGATATCAGAGTCTAATTTGCAGTTATCATTGTTCTTTGACATCTTGTTTCTTCACTTGGTAACACTGGAAGAAGTGGATAATATACCATATTGTGTGAGATGGTTGACAGTCCTTTACAGGTTTCCATGATGGAGCGCGACTTCTATTTGGGGCGAATATTGACGGGACGTGTCTCTTCAGGAATTGTCCGTGTTGGAGATAGAGTACATGGTCTTCGCATCAAAGAGTCCGGGTTTGAGAAGTTTGAAGAAGGAAAGGTTTGTTGTTGTTATATATATTTACCAGGAAGTTATACGTCCTCACTATCGTCTTTCAAGATTTGATTTTTAACAGAAGACGAATGCTTCTTTTTTTGTCATTAACATGAACTTTCTCATGTAGGTACTGAAACTAATGAAAAAGAAGGGCACAAGCACGGTTCTGATTGATTGTGCTGGTGCTGGGGATATCATATCAATGGCTGGGTTGAGCAGTCCGTCAATAGGTCATACTGTTGCAAATACGGATGTAAGAAGCTTTTCCCCCCTTCCTGCAGCACCTTCCAGGAATAGTTTGATGTGATTCATTTCTGCAAAACTTTTTCTTTATATCGAAGAGCTAGTTTTATTAACCATGCACAAAGTGCAAGGGCCCAATGGTTTTACTTCTTAGTTAATGCGCTTAAGCAGTCATTGTAGGTCAATATTGCTACATTTGCACTACTAACTTGTCATACTAGTAACATTAAACTTTTTTTGTCAAAAAGTGGATGATCTAAACGTGGAGTGCAGATGGGAATATCAGTGTGCATCGACACGTGTATCCGAAATGATACATGTCGATACTTTTTTTTTATTTGTACTTATTTGTTTGTATAAATAAAGTATCCTTGTTACATAGCTTTTACAATGAACAGCCTGTAAGGTTAAAGTTTTTTTTGCATCATATATTCTCTCCTTTTCCTTTTAGCATTTTATCAATAGCTTGGCCTGCTGCATCAGTTTAATTTCTATCTCAATATTGGTTATGGCAGGTTATGACTGCATTGCCAGCTGTTGAGTTAGACCCGCCTACAATTTCTATGACTTTTGGTGTTAATGATTCTCCATTGGCCGGGCGTGATGGGACTCATGTAAGTGGCAGATTTACCTTTTCTTGGCTGTAGGCAACTGGATATGATCAACGTTTTTCTCTTGCAATCTAGTATAAAAGTTTGTTCTTCCTCCTCTACATCATTAACAACTCACCAAATCTCGGTTGGTCAAGGGTTAATTTACAGTATTGAGATCACCTTCACCTGCACCTGCACGAATGAATTAAAGTTGCCTTTGCATTTATGCACACACATGACGCGTTTCTAAGATAGTTAAACCATATGCATACTGAAATATTGCTTTGAGGATTGATTTCTCTATACTTTATGGTAGTTAAAAAATAAATTTACTAATATCTTTGCTAGCTAATGGCTGGTTTTACACTGAAGAGAGATCAGTTTACCTGTGTACTTTGACATGGTGATTACACGGATTCAAAGTCTTTGGATGTGAGTGATCCAACGGCTCACCTGATAATAACATAGCACTAACTTGTTAGAGAGACGTCTCGTTCCCCATGTTGACTACATTGTTTCAAAGCAAACTTTAACTCTTTAACAACACATCAAATGCTCTCTAGTTATTTCGGTATTATCATCTCTTGATCCCAAGATGTTGTTCGAGAGAGAAAATTTTCTCTTTTGGTGAGAGAAATCTCTCAATGTTACACGATCGGCCTTGGAATGCGTAAGAATCTGAAAGTGACTTGTGTCAGGATATGTACCTTGGAGTTAAAAATCCCATAACCTTCTACACCAATCACCTTCTAGCTGCTTCAAGTTCTCTCTAAGTGTGCCAATATGCACACCCCACAAGGAGTTCGAGTACATCACATTCGTCAGTCACCATCCTCCCTTTGGGATTCCAAGATATGTCTGGATTCCTGAAATGACAACTGTATCTGGTCTCTGGTCTCAGAGAAATTTCTTGTGTCCTTTTCACTAAACAACAGGTGATGGATAATTAAGTAAAAGCTTCTTTATTGAATTTCAGTAAAGTGATGTGATGCAGAAGAACTGGACAAAGCAGATGTTAGAAGCTAACTTCTTAACTAGGATAATAACATTCCACCACGCTTCTAAAGTTGCTGTCCTACACCCTATAGCGACGTATTCTTCTTTGGCAGTTTTACTCACGTACTAGTATTCAATGTCTCAACACTGTGCCCATACATAAGTAATTTCAATCTAGCCTCTTAAGTTGCCCATCATTGAATCAAACCTTGGAGGTGTCGGTTCACATACCAAATGTTCAGAACCGAGCAATACTTAAAAG
>QNQO01004481.1:0-24913 GCA_003290165.1 Berberis thunbergii | reverse complement strand
TTAGAACTACTTTTTTCTTCTTCATTTCTTCTTCCTTCTACTTCATTTTCCAACTAAAAAATTAGAGTTTCAGAGAGTGTGAACTCAATTAGAGCTGTCACTGGCGGAACAAGCAACGTTGCTCCAATCAGCCTTTATGGTAGCAATTAGGGCATCGGTTGGAAATTGTAAACCCCACATGCAAGGGTGTTTTCGGGGTTGGCTAAAATTTCTGAAAATTTTGTTGTGCATGCTTTTCAGGGAGATTCATCGGGGTGAATCTGATCTATGATCATGTGGGTGAGTTGTAATTCACGGTTCTGGTTGTTCTGTGACTTATTTTCAGCTAGTCTCTGGGCTGTTGTGCTGCTCGAAGACGATCAGATCGGAGTAGGGTGGTTTTCGGTGAGTTTTCGCTGGATTTTGGGCTTCATTGGAGTGGTCGCGGGTAAGTAATTTTCCAGCCATGCCCGGATTGTTACTTCTTTGTCCATTATTCGGCCAGTTTGCTCATTGTTGGGTCTGTCTTTGCAGTTTTGGGAAGTTTCCTTAGTTGCAAATTTGTTGTTTCGTGAATTGGGAGCTTTGGTCGGTAGGATTTGGGTTCCGAAAACCCATTCCACTCTTGTGAGTGTACCAATAATGTTTACTTTGAGAAATATTTATTTTAAAAATCTTGAATGGAGTTGTTACAATATGTCAATGATTGTGTGTGATTGAACATAAGTTCGGGATTTGACACTCATGAGGTTTTGGAGATTTCGATTGTTGTGTTGGTTCATTTGTGAATTAATTTATCTATTGAGTTTTCTAAAACCATCATATACATGAATGAAATGGAATAGTAACTGAATATAAATGTTGTTAGGTTTTGGTATAATGTCATTGAGCATATATGTTGCGTTTTCGAGTCTGCTTGGTATGACACAGTTGGATTAGTGTCCTGATTTTTATTTGCAAAATTGTATTGACTCAAAAAGAATTAGTTAATATGTCTTACGCTTATGTCATTAGTTCGTGTGTTTTTACCGTGGATTGCCGAGTCTTAAACTTGTACGATTGTTCGACTCGAGGGACTTTATTGTTGTGAATTGGGTCATGTTGGGACCCTAATGTAGTCGTGGACTTATGAGGATTGCCTAATTGATTATTGTTATACATTAGTTATGTTAGATTCTATATATACTCATAGTGCATGTATGTTTAGATTAGTGTAAGTCTCTTTACCCCGTGTAATGCATGTTGTGCCGACGCTTTGGAGCTTGCTCGCATTGTGAGTTTGGTGGGTGCTTGATAACTCGTACATACAGACATTGTGCACGCTATCGCATATGGCATTTTTGCCGAGGGATGGAGCTCCCGCACGCGCTTGCACTAGAGACTGCGATAGGATAGTCCCAGAGGACGTGCTTTGGAGATTACTCGCTTTCCTTCCCAACACGCTTGAGTATGATTTGTGTTAGGTTTGCCATGTTAGACCGGTCGTTCGAGACATTTGAGTTTGTATCTGTGCAGATGGCACCCCATTGGGATACAAACAAGCTCGAAGTGGTACTGGTGCATGTTGTGGGATGTGTCTGGGTGAGACATATTTGTAGGGTATGCGGATACATGGGATATGAGACACTTACATAGGAATTTATCATGGTATCGCCTTGATTGCCATACTTAAGAGGCCATGCAAGATTATGATATTGTTTGTCTTCATCACTAGATATTTACCATGTTTGAATCACCTGTAACGACCAGCATATCTCGTAAACTTGTATTTATTGTTCAGTATTGAATGCCTTGATTTGGTGCTTGAACTTAGAAATATTATCCTTAGAGACACGGTGTGACTCAAACTTTGGAAACTTGTATTGGGACACCGCTTGCATGTTATGGATCATGCATCTAGTCTTCAATTGTAACGCTTAGGCCCAATCTTCAATTGTAGACTCGTTTTGTGTTGTTTAGTCTTGTCCACCTGTGCGGGTATGTTTTCCTCTCATTGTACTTTTATGTATTTTGTTAAATATTGGATGTTTATATATATGGTTTTGTCGCTATGACGCAAAGTCGGGCAAATTGAATACTTTTTATTTTGCTCAAATTTTATCATAGTTGGTTATTTTCCTTTTGTTTCTCATTTCAAGAATATGTTATATTATGATGTTGTGTCCAATTACAATTCGATGTGGTTACAGATTCAATTCGGGTACAGCATTTGCGGGTCCCGTGGCAGTCGGGGCTTGATACAGCAGGTAGTGCAACCCTTTCTAATTCAGTGTCTCCCACGAATCTTATGATAAATGCCTTTGCCAAGACCTGGAACGAATCGATAAATCTTGGTTGAAGATTTTGGAACCATGTCAGCGTAACCTTTTTTAGGCTGGGTGGAAAAGTTTGACCAGGATGGCCTCTGGACTTTCTTTTAGTGCCATCATGTGATGGTAGTTCCGCAATGGTTTGACGGATTTGATGTTCCATCATATAACTGTAGTTTTAGCAAGATGAACTTCTTTGGGAGTGCTCATATTTCGTCCAGATGAAGGCATGGTGAGATTATACAAGATGTTTGGATTGGTTGCCCCGATCCCTTAGGCTCTCTTACAGCCAGTTCCTGGTCCTCCCTGGGGAGGTTCTTACTTTCTTTGACGCGTTTTTGGGCCTCCTCCTTGGTGTGGATCTCCCTGCATCCCGCTGCCATCATGCGACTAGTTTTCAATCCTGACGAGCCTCTTCACACTTGAGCCAGATGATCCGTGTGAACCAGGATCTGGTCTATGTGGGGATCAGTCGTGGCTGCTGCAACAACTATGCTAGGTGACTGTTTTCCCTCAGTGGATCGATTCGATCCTATGGGGGGCTCCTATGGTCGGAGGGTTATCTAGTTCAACATTGTTGAATGCTCGAGATCTGTGCTGATGACCATTTCTCGATATGTTGTTTAGTTTAGAAATTCATTTTAAGGAAAACTTATTGTCGTCTTTCCACGGACGGTGTCAAATTGATGCGTTCACATCTTCTTCGCCAATCCCGATGATATCTAACCTGCAAAAATAGCAGCGGCTAAGCTCAATACCACCGTTGTGGTGGCCGAAGGCACTCCGATGCTTAAGTCAGATATCGGTTTGAGAAAGAGTGAAATCTGAATGTAAAATTGAAGTGTTATATCTTGCATATATGTGTGCATACCTTTTTCCTCTTTTCATCAATTCTTATAGTGAGACTTACCTCCCTAATTCCCCTACGATCGGGGCGTGTTGGAGGGAGTAGATCTCTTATAAGATCTTACCAGCTAAATGACTGAGTACTCAACACTTGGTTCTGTTTAGATCCAATGCTTGATTGGCTAGAGTTGATATCGTGCGAGTGGATCTTGGGCCTGTGACAGCTTTGAGATCTACTGTTCAGGCCTTACTTTCATTGGCCAAACCTAAGACCCCTGCCTCTGGAGCTGGCGTGTGTTGGGCTTCGGCGCCTGACTTACAGGTTGAGCAGTAGTCTTGCGCATGGATCTGCTCGGGACTGTGCTTAAGCTTTTATGTGCTTGGTAAGTCCATGCCATGTGTACGGTTGATTGAGTGGTTGTTTGATGCCTCATCAGATAACATCTTTCCATTTTGGCCAATAATTTCTTTGTCGACATTCATAGATGATATGTGGTTCAATATCATTAAAAATATCATGGCCTTTTGGTAGTTTAGTAGCTACCATATATATAAATATGCTATTGATGACCATTACATTTCTATTCCACATTTCTCATGTGTATGTTGAAATCTCATTATTATCAGGTACCTGAGCCTCATCGGAGGCTTTTTTAATCACTTTAGGGATGTAAGCAACCACTTTTGGGGCTATTAAGAAATTCAGTTTTTTCAAACATAACTCTTCAGGAGCATTATTTAATACTACTTCTAGATTTTTATGTATAACTTTTCTAGAACTATACAACTTCTGTAAGAATTTCAAGAAATATTTTTTGGCAGCATGACCACATGAAGTTTTACTAATTCTCTTTTTCATTGAATTGATATTTTGAACCTATTAGGTCTGCCACGCTTCTGGCGTGCAACAGATTCATTAGCTGCCTTATTGTAGATTGTCCTTCAAGGATACAAATTGGAGCATGTGCATTCATAGTTGGCACATGTGACTTTGTTATTTAGTTGCATCATTAAATACATCAGGTAATTGATTTGCAATTTCTTGAAGGTGTAATATTATCATTACCGCATCATCACATTGGGATGCTTTAGGATCCGAATGAGACAAAATGGAAGCATTCCATGATAGTTCTTACCGTTCTTTTTCCATGAGAATGTGCTAATGTCCCCTAACGATAGGAATATAGTTTCATCAAACTGACAACCTGCAAATTTAGCGGTAAAATGTCACAGTTAAAGGTCTCAAGATAACAGATAATGGAAGGGAGTCAAAACCAACATAAACGTCCAAACGACATTGATTACTCATCTTAGTTCATGTTAGGGGTGGTATGGAAACTATACAGCACAACCAAATGTGCGTAAATGTTAAATATTGGGTTGATAACTTGTCAAAAGTTGTACAGGTGAATACTGATGTACGAAGTGGGTCTAAGCAGTTTTGCAGCATGTAGGATTCCATGGCCCCAAGCATAGTTGGTAGTTTAGACAGCGTAAGTAAACGTCTAGCAATGAGTTGAAGACGTTTAAGAAGTGATTATGCTAAACACTCCATGGATGTACATGTGGGACTGAATGTTCACATCGATGCCAATGGATGAACAAAAATATCTTGTGAATAAACTCTGCTGCATTATCAAGACAAATAGGATTGGATGTGATAGTTTGGATGTGGCTCTAAGTTTAATAATTTGTATTAGGAATCTAGCAAAAACAAGATTTATAAGTGGAAAAAGGCACACTTGAGACCATTTAGTGGAAGCATATTTAAAACCATGTAATATTTAGAAGGTCCACTAGCAAGATGGATTGATCCACAAATGTCGCCTTTTTTGTAAGAAATATAGTGACTCAATAGTGATCTTAAGATGATGTGGTTTAGTAGTAAATTTACCTAGGAAACAACGAATGCATAAATATCCATTAGGGAGACGGAGTTGAATATGCGCAAAGGGATGGCCATTAGAGTTCTCAAAAATTTTCTTCAACATGTGGATCCAAGGATGGCCCAAACGATTATGCAAAAAAAGCAAATATGTGGGTCAATATATTTGTGATGATTTTTAAGCTTTGGCTTAAAATGACATGTGATTCAACAGTTCCAATTGTTATGCAATAGAGTACAAGGAGGCGAGGAGAATTTCTCTAGTGTAAGTTTCTAGCTTCAAACATTATATATGATACATTAATATTCTTTATTTCTTCATTATTTGTCTCAAGATGATATCCACTCAGCTTATAACTTTGAAACTAAGTAAGTTTCATTATCCTTCGCAAGAGTTTTATTGTTGTCCAGGCAGGAGCTTTGAACCATTTGTGGTTAGTGTTATGATTGCCTCTGCCAGAGTAACCACCTCGGTTGGAGGAATTACACTTAGAGTAACTACCTTTGTTGGAGTAGTCATCGTGGCTACCTATTCTAGGTTACCACCTCTTTTAGAGTATGTATGTCTGCCACTTCCCTGCCTCAACATTTATGAAAGCAGTAGTTAACATTTTCTTCTAGAATTGTCCCGGCTTCTACAAATATGGTGTTGTATTATGATTTTTCATTAAGACCTTGACTTTTTCTTCTACTACAAGGAGACACATCACTAATTCAAATAATTAGTAAAGTGTCGTTCTCGATAATTCTGCTATAGGAGCACACTTGATGCATGAATGTAGATAAAATTTTCTCAATCATCTGTCCAATTTATTCTAATCAACTTAAGCATTCTTTCAAGTGGTCTTTTTTGTTGAATTGGAGCTATATGTTGGTGACAGCAGTCATGTCTAATGACCAAATCTTAACTTGTTTAGCTTAGTGTTGTAATGCATTTTTATGTTGTTGAACTTGTTTAGCTATACGGTGCTACTATTGTCTTGTTGATTTATTTTAGGGACTCACAAAATCTCATATTCTGAAATTTGATTAAATTTCAAAAATGGCTAATATCATTCTAACATATCTCATGCAATCAGGTTCACACTCGGAGCTAATTATACTAATGGAACTTACAGTCGATTGATAAGCATGCAAGAACTGACTTAGGATTCAGGAGAAGAATGCATAACTGACCCAGACAAGCCACATAGCGTGCGGCTATTGGATGGAGGAACCTCAAGTGAACATTCTCAATCTCTAGCCTCAACTATGGTATTGAACATGGAAAACACTAAACAGAAGAGTACTCTGTTGCAACATCAGAAACCCGAATGAAGTCCCTCTTTATCGCCTTGCCTATCTTAACAAACCTGAGCTCCCAATGCTGATTGTTGGGAGTGTTTCTGCTGTTATGAAGGGATCTATACTTCCTGTTTTTGGATTTGTCTTTTGAAAAGGTTGATAAGAAATTAGGTCAATGTCATTTGAAAAGGTGGTTTATATGGAAATGAATGGTTTGACGATACAAGAAACTCAAGCAGCATAGTAGGTACAAGATGTCATTGGATGCAGCAGCTATTCGTTGTATGGTTGGAGACACATTATCGCTGATTGTGCAGAATTCTGCATCCATTATTCTTGGTGTGGTCATTGCTCTTCAAACAAGCTAGCAATTAGCTCTAATAGTTGTTGCTTTACTACCTTTGTTAGGCTTCAATGCATGGGCCTCTATGAAATTCACAAAAGGATTCAGTGCCGATGCAAAGGTACGTTTTGTAGTAACACCCATTATATTGGTACACTGAAATAATTCAAGTTAGCAATTTAAAAGTAAAAGGTAGAACACATAAAGCTGAACCCGAGTTGTTAAGTTCTACATTGTTACTTGAGAAATATATCAGATTTCCCTGGAGATAACATAAAAGAATTCACACCCAACACTTAATTTGATCTGTTACTCCAATATGAAATTATATATTTACTCTACTTGCAATTTCCATACTGATTGTTGGATTGGTGGATGTAGAAAATGTATGAGGAAGCAAGTCAAGTTGCCAACAATGCTATTAGGAATATAAGAACAGTTGCTTCTTCTGTTCAGAAGAGAAAGTCATTGCACTATATAGAAAGAAATGTCAAGGTCCAGAAAAGGCTGGGATAAAACTAGATTAATTAATGGACCAGTTATGGACTCTCCTTTTCTTTCAGTTTTCTGCCTATGCAACTAGTTTCTATGCTGGAGCTCAACTTGTGAAGGAAGGAAAAACAACATTTGAAAAGGTTTTTGTGTAAGTGATCACATTTCCTCAGTTTTAACAAATTGTTTGAGCTTTCCAGAAAGTAGTATGTTCCTAGAGACAATCAACAATTTGTCAATCGGCTTACACCAGTAACTGATAGTCACATAATTATTACATAATATACCCCTTAATTTATACATGTTAGTGTTTCAATTATTATATTTTATAATAATTATTTCGTTTTTATCTCTTTTCAGAAATTTGCGCTTAAACGATGAAATCATATTAAGGCGACTATGTAAGGAATTGCACTTGGTGGTGGTACAAAGTAGAGAGAGAAACCCTAACCAAAACCTAAACTTAAACCCAATTCATACCCTAAAACCAAACCTAAACCAATTCCTACCCTAAAACCAAACCCAAATCCAAACCTAATTCTATCTCTATAAATACAATGCGATAGCCGTCTGAAAGAGGGAGGGAGGAAGAGAAGGGAACAGATTGGAAGTGGAGATCAAACCCTCTTCCTCCTCTCAAGGTGATTCCCACCACAGCCACCACCGTCACCACGTGAAACAGGGGTGTGACAACCCTGTTTCACGTCAACTTTTCCATCGCCACCACTCACTGCTCCTCTCCCCTGTCCACACAACCGCCACCATCTCCGCACGAGTCCCACCACCACAACAGACCACGAAAAGCCACGACAGAACGCCGCAACCACGCCGCGACAGAGCCTGTTTCGCCTCGCGACAGAGCACTCGCTGCTCCTCCCTCTCGGCCTCTATTCGTCGCGAGCTCCGTCCTGTCCTCACCTCTTGCGACACCGTCACCACCACGACCGAGAACCCCATGCTCCGCCTCGCGAACAGAGCCACCACACGGAAAACAGGGAACCTCTGTTTCGATTTGATCTTCCTGATTTTCAATTGTTTTTGTTGTTCCTCACCATCTCTCTTCTTTGCAGGTTCTAGGATCAATAGGTGTCAAGGGAAGGTCGCGAGGAGCGACGGAAGCCGCGGGAACAGCCGCGACAGGAAGCGAAACAGGGAGTTTTCCTCCCGACTTCTCTCTGTCTGTTTTTCGGGGTTTTCTTCACCTTTTCTTGTCGTTGCAGGTTCTAGGATCGAATTAGAGACGAGGGAAGCCGCGAGGAGCGAGAACCAGGCCGTAACAGCGACGGTTCTCGCTGGAGAAGACGATCGGCCTGTAGCGCACTGTAGCAGGGCGGGAATTGGTTTTATTTCGGTTTTCTGGCTATTTTCCACCCCAGATTTGCTCTGTATCACCACAGAGCGGGTTTTGTGATAAACTAATGTTTGTAAATTTTATTTTAATTTATTTTACTGAATTAAGGGTTATTGTTCAATAATAATTTATTTATGAATTTTGATAAATTGCTTTCACCTTGCATGTTCGAGTAATTAAACTTGATATGCTTGGTAGTTAGAATTACCCTTTATCAATATTCAAAGCATGTGCTAAAAATATTAAGCTTAAACTTTGATTAAGTGTGCCCTAAAAGACATTTAATACTTTGTAAGAGCGTATTTGCTTGAAATAATTTGTTAATGTTTGATAGAAACATGATATAATTTAAATTAGATTTTAACGATCAATATTCGGTGTAAGCAAGGATTCTCATCCTTAAAGCTTCTCGTAAATTCAGTAATTTAGATTAAATAATTTTGCTAACTCATTGGTGAGTCCAAGCCCACAAAAATCCATCTCATCTATCTTTTATTTTTCTTATTTATTTTTAGTTTAGATTTAAAAATGCTGTAACCCCCTTTTCTATAAATTAGTTTAATTAAATTCTAAATTTCAATTGCATCTACCTTCTTCGTGGGATCGACCCGTACTTGCCGTTGTCTACCAGTTAGGCACCGTGCACTTGCGGTTATTACAAGTGGGTTAATTAACCTGTTAATTTAGGTTAGTTAAACCCGCATCAAGTTTTGGCGCCGTTGCCGGGGAGGTAGCATTGTAATTGAATTTAAGATTTATTTTCACTAATTTAAAAAAAAAAAACACAAAAAAAATTTTATTTTTATTTTTTCTTTTTACACTCATTTTATGTTTGATTTTGCAGATTACACGCTTCCTCGAGTATATTTGGACGAATCTGCAATACCAGAAGCAAATTTACTTTTTTTATATTTCTGTGAGGAGATTTTTTAATTTTATTCACTCTCGCTTTACCGATTGTGTGGCTGTAATCAAATTTCTGAGAATTTTACATATTTTTCATTTTGTTAAATCACTATAAAAAAAAAAAAAAAAACCCAAAATTTTCTAAGTCAAAAGAAGTTATAGGGAAAACCAATTATCTAATTGTTACACCCAATACATTATTTATGATTTAGCAAAATCCGACTTTCTAACGACCAAGACCAGTAAATTTATTTGCATGTGCTTGTGTGCTGATTGAAAACATATAAAGAGAAGTCGGACTTTTTTTTTTTTTTGAAATTGTGCTAACTTTTTGTGCAGATTGGAATAACGCACACTGTAGTATTTCTATCACACGCACGTATTAGCGACCAGGGTGCTCTCGGTGTAATTGTTTGAAATTGTGTGATTGAGTTGTTAAATTTCTGTAATTGGGATGCTAACTTTAGTAATTCATAATAAGCAGACCCAGCTTATAAATAGAAATTGGGTGGGACTTGATATCCCCACCTCATCACTCCAGCTGTGTGCAACCAATATCCTAACATAATTAAAATCAATTAGCAGTTAGATAGAGCATTTTTTAGGTACGGTGTTCATAGGACAACCAAGACCAAGGTGAATCCAATAATTTTTGTGTTGATCCAAGCTAAAAGTGACGATGGGTTTAATCATTCAAATGAAACTCCGAGAGGCCACTGCCACAAGGGTAATTTACCCGGTACCGCCGAGTCATAAGTAAGCTACGATCCACAAGAAGAATTGGTGTAACCAACAGTTTTTGGTTTAGGAACACAAACCTCAAGTGTGCATTTAACATCACATCGTTCTCACATCTATTGGCTTACAGAGCGGTAGCACAAGGAAGTACTTAATTGGACCATTGGTGACCTCCTTCTCCTTGTGCGATAATCCGGTTTCTTTGAAACAAAACTCTCAGCCTACTGATTTTTGAACTTTGCGGTGTAAAGTGTACACTCTTAGGATCAACTTGTAAGCACCCATTGCCGTGTCATAAAGATTACATAATGAAATAATTATCCCCCAAAGATAAAAGATAATTGATCTCAAAAACGTTGATTGCTTAGGGAGGCATGTTTCTTGTGCATTTATTGGTTGCTGATTGCATGTGAGCTTGTGTATATTTTTAGAGTTAGTGCTTTCAAAAAAAAATGAACACAAGGGATTATCCAGCCTATTTTTTCTGAGCAAGTCAATTCATTTTATGACATGCGACGACCTGTTTATGATCCATATTTAGATTATTACAACCCAGGTCTAGCTTATCATTCTGACTTATCATGGGCTCATGGTCAGTACCATAAAGGCCCTCTAGACACTCCTCAGACTCTCAAGCTTCATTTCCTGATAATGAGTTAGAGGATATCATGAAAATTTTTATAAAAGCGAACAGGAGAAATACTTGTGCAAAATTCTCATGATATCACAAAGATTGACAACTATTTTTCAACAAAATTCTCAAGCTATCCGGAAACTTGAGATGACTGTGAATCAGATAGTTGAGTCAATTCCTGAGATAGAGTCAGAAAAATTCCCTAGTGACTCATTTATTGATGAACCTGTCGATTTTGAGGCACTACAGACATCTCCTTCCCATGTTGACTCATGCCTCCCTAGTGACTCATGCATCGAATCAAACTGTGAACATTTTTTAGAGTCTCCCCTTGACTGTTTAGAGGCTTGTTTGACTCGATTTAGTTTAGACTTTGATGTTGATGATTCCATTAGGGAAGTCAATGATTTGCTTGACTCAGTCCCCATTGTGGATCCTAGTTATAAATGGAAGTCTAAAGTGAAGCCTCTTCCACTCAATGAGTCAAAACTAGCCCCATCAGTTGAGCCACCTGAGCTTAACCTTAAACAATTACCGTGACACCCTCAGGTATGCATTTTCAGGTGATGAGTTGTCTAGACCAACATCTCTATGTGATTCATGTGATGAGTCTATACCACCTGATATATCCATCGTCTCATCTACTTGCATCGCATTCCCATTTATTAAGGCTACTTTCACCCGATCCCTTGTGTTGTAGTGAGGATTTCAGTTTTCACCATCCTGTTGTGCAAATTATCCAATCATTCGATTTGGAACCAGACATAGGATGTTCCCTTTTTGGAGCACGCAAGGATCATCTATTGTGTATGACTACTGGTCACTTTTGGAATGTCCTAGTGTATTTGGTGCCCCATGTGATTGCTATATTTTGGTGGACTGATCCTCAACTGTTCAGGTTGTTGACATACGACCTTGGACTAAGTGTTTGTCATGTTCTTCCTCTCCACTATTTGATACACCATTTTTTAGGAAGAATATTTGTCGGGCTGATGACGGTAAACCAAGCGCTCCTAGGAGGCAGCCTAGCTTTTAGTTGTGTGTCTTTGCTGTTAGTCTGGATTGATTTTCGAGTACCCTATTTAGTTGTGTTTCACTCATACTTGTTAGCTCCGTAACAGTTTTGACTTTCAACTTGCTTTTTCTTTTTAGTTTTCTTTGTTAGTGTCGAGTCTGCATTTTAGTCGATTTCTAATGAAAACTCCATGATTCTTATGTTTGTGAGCCTCATTGATGGATGACTTCTTGGAAATTGGTACAATCTTCACCGCGGTAATATTGTTCTAACCTCTCTCATGTACTTCATTCATTTGTCAGAATTATTTTTATTAAACATTGAGGACAATGTTTGGGATTAGGTTTGGGGGTAGGGTTCATGAGTCGGTGGAATTTTTTGTAGTTATTTATTTTCTTATCTTAAAAAATAAAAATAAAACAATTCTTTTCTGTCAAGAAAACTTGGTCTTATGCGATTATGAAAATGAATTTTAAATGTTTTATACTCAAGAAATACAACTAACTTGACATATTGGTATATCGATAAAGACTGAAAGTTTAGTATAATCCTTAAGTTAGATCTAGTTCATGAGATTTTTCAACTCAATTATCTTTGCACCATTAGCCATGTTAGCATAACTTGAAGTTGATGAGTGAAATATATACTAGAAAACCTTAGAATAATAGTGGAGACTTAACCCTGAAAGCTTTGAGCCTTTCTATTTTTCTGAGGGTTATACATAAGCTCTGATTTTTCTCGAGTCCGTATTATCTCGTTGATGATCTCATTATTCTCATTTTTCTAATCAATTGCTTTGGGAATGACATCAAAATTGAATTATTACACTAGAACTTCTTGGCTTATTCAATTAAGAATATCATAATACTGACCCGAACTTAGGAAATGATCTAGGCATTTTTTTTCTTTAGACCATTAACTAGCCTTTTAACTTACCCATAACATTAACTTTTTGTAGCATTTTGAGCCATAGATTAACCTTTTATTTGTTAACCCATTAACCTTTACCCAATTTTTCTGGGAATGTGTACGGATGAATATACTTGGTGTAAAAAGGGCATGAAAGAGCAAAATATGAGATATTTCATAAATCCTCAAAGAAAGAAAGAAAAAGAAAAAAAGAAAAAAAGAAGAAAGAAAAAAAAAGAAAGAAAGAAAGAAAAAGAAAGAAAAGAAAGCAGAAGAAGAATGTGAATGAGGATAAAGATGGTGAGAATGAAGAAAAAAATTGATGGTGCGCAACATTGATTTATTCTTGACAGCCCTAATTGTTCATATAATGGGTGTATACATTCCTAGAAATTTTTGTGAGAATCCTTTGACATCCCCCATTAACCATTACCCAAGCCCCATTACAACCCAACAAAGTCCTAGTTGATCTTAGGTAAAGGTTGGTTATGTAGATGTGGAGATTTAATAACTAAGACCTATGGTGTTTGATTCAACATTTCCAAAAGTAATTGATATTCCTGTCCATGAGATCATGTTCATTCCATTCTTGAAAAGTCCGTTCTTCATATTACTATATGTGAGATGATTGTTTTCCATTATTTACTCTTTTTCCTCACATATAAAATGAGTGAAATACCAAATCTCTGAGTGTTTTATTGTGAGTGACATGAGAGGTTTGAAGTCAAAACAAACTTTCTACAGGAGATTTAGTCATTGTTTTACTCTGAAATGAAAAGTTATGTTGACAGTGTTTATCCACAAACACACATTGAGTTGAGAATGATTATGAATTTTTTCTAACCTTTGGAGAATATTAAATTATTTGGAGATTTGTTGATACACTAAAATGACACTGTTGGTTTCCTGCATTTCTTGAAGTTTTAAAATAAACACTGTTTGACCAAGTTTTGATTGAGTCAGTAATGTTTGTGGGTAACATTTCTGGAAACCCTCACGAGACTATAACTCGTCCACTAGAGGTAATCTAGGGTTTAAAGCCTTGTTGCACGTTTAAGGTAAGTGCAACGATGATTCCTGCGAAAGTGGAGTTAGGATTTTCTTTTTATTGTTTTGCTCGAGGACTAGCAAAATATAGGTTTGGGGGTATTTGATAGTCACATAATTATTACATAATATACCCCTTAATTTATACATGTTAGTGTTCAATTATTATATTTTATAATAATTATTTTCGTTTTTTATCTCTTTTTCAGAAATTTGCGCTTAAACGATGAAATCATATTAAGGCGACTATGTAAGGAATTGCACTTGGTGGTGGTACAAAGTAGAGAGAGAAACCCTAACCAAAACCTAAACTTAAACCCAATTCATACCCTAAAACCAAACCTAAACCAATTCCTACCCTAAAACCAAACCCAAATCCAAACCTAATTCTATCTCTATAAATACAATGCGATAGCCGTCTGAAAGAGGGAGGGAGGAAGAGAAGGAACAGATTGGAAGTGGAGATCAAACCCTTTCCTCCTCTCAAGGTGATTCCCACCACAGCCACCACCGTCACCACCGTGAAACAGGGGTGTGACAACCCTGTTTCACGTCAACTTTTCCATCGCCCCACTCACTGCTCCTCTCCCCTGTCCACACAACCGCCACCATCTCCGCACGAGTCCCACCACCACAACAGACCACGAAAAGCCGCGACAGAACCGCCGCAACCACGCCGCGACAGAGCCTGTTTCGCCTCGCGACAGAGCACTCGCTGCTCCTCCCTCTCGGCTCTATCGTCGCGAGCTCCGTCCTGTCCTCACCTCTTTGCGACCACCGTCACCACCACGACCGAGAAACCCCATGCTCCGCCTCAGCGAACAGAGCCACCACCGCAAAAACAGGGAACCTCTGTTTCGATTTGATCTTCCTGATTTCAATTGTTTTTGTTGTTTCCTCACCATCCTCTCTTTCTTTGCAGGTTCTAGGATCAATAGGTGTCAAGGGAAGGTCGCGAGGAGCGACGGAAAGCCGCCGGGAACAGCCGCGACAGGAAGCGAAAACAGGGAGTTTTTCTCCCGAACTTCTCTCTGTCTGTTTTTGCTGTTTTTCGGGGTTTTCTTCACCTTTTCTTGTCGTTGCAGGTTTAGGATCGAATTAGAGACGAGGGAAGCCGCGAGGAGCGAGAACCAGGGCCGTAACAGCGACGGTTCTCGCTGGAGAAGACGATCGGCGCTTGTAGCGCACTGTAGCAGGGCGGGAATTGGTTTTATTTCGGTTTTCTGGCTATTTCCACCCCCAGATTTGCTCTGTATCACCACAGAGCGGGGTTTTGTGATAAACTAATTGTTTTGTAAATTTTATTTTAATTTATTTTACTGAATTAAGGGTTTATTGTTCAATAATAATTTATTTCTGAATTTTGATAAATTGCTTTCACCTTGCATGTTCAAGTAATTAAACTTGATATGCTTGGTAGTTAGAATTACCCTTTATCAATATTCAAAGCATGTGCTAAAAATATTAAGCTTAACTTTGATTAAGTGTGCCCTAAAAGACATTTAATACTTTGTAAGAGCGTATTTGCTTGAAATAATTTGTTAATGTTTGATAGAAACATGATATAATTTAAATTAGATTTTAACGATCACATATTCGGTGTAAGCAAGGGATTCTCATCCTTAAAGCTTCTCGTAAATTCAGTAATTTAGATTAAATAATTTTGCTAACTCATTGGTGAGTCCAAGCCCACAAAAATCCATCTCATCTATCTTTTATTTTTCTTATTTATTTTAGTTTAGATTTAAAAATGTTGTAACCCCCTTTTCTATAAATTAGTTTAATTAAATTCTAAATTTCAATTGCATCTACCTTCTTCGTGGGATCGACCCGTACTTGCCGTTGTCTACCAGTTAGGCACCGTGCACTTGCGGTTATTACAAGTGGGTTAAATTAACCTGTTAATTTAGGTTAGTTAAATCTGCATCAGTAACCTTTTTTGTTAAACTGCCTATATTCTCTAAATATTTATGTTGAAAACTTCATCTACATATGACCTGTTTTAATCTTTTTAATAAATGGCTCTTTTCCTTGGTCATCATGGATCTACATTTTGGACCATTGCAGGTTTTTTACGCTCTTTGTTTGACAACAATGACTGTTTCGCATGCAAGCTCATTGGTACCTGATGCCACCAAAGACAAGGCTTGAACTGCTTCTGTGTTTGCAATTTTGGATAGGAAGTCAGAAATAGATGCAAGCGATAGCTGTGGCATGATATTGGAAAATGTGAATGGGGACATTGAGTTCCAGCATGTCAGCTTCACATACCCAACAAGACCAAATGTGAAGATCTTCCAAGACTTGTGTTTAACTGTTCAATCCGGCCAGGTAAAATCTCGAAACCAGATACCAGTAGATTAGTAGTAAGTAGTAACGTGAAGTTTTTCCTAAAAAAGTATCCTGAAATTTTTTGTAGTTGGAATACATTCCGACATGAAATTAGAATAAGATTCAATATTGAAAGAGCTGATGTGTAAGTGACAGTTTATTGAATATATTGCAGAACATATTCCTATTATTTTTGTGTACTTATTCTGGCCCAATTCTGTTACGGGGAGGAGTTCTTCAAGGATGCTGGTGAAGTTGTTGATTTACGTTTTTCATCAGATGAGGATGGGCGGTTTAAAGGATTTGGGCATATTGAATTTGCTTCAGTAGAAGCAGCACAGAAGGTATAACTAATTTCTCATGGGTTTTCATAATGATTTTGTCCGTAATATATCTAAAGGCATTATTTGATCTATTTTAAAAGTCAGTAATTAAATAGTCACTGCATCAAACTTGTAAAACCCCTTGGTTGCAAAATCCAACTTGGCCACGCACGTTTACTCTTGCCAACACTGATGCAAAATCAAACTCTACATGACAACTCCCCTTTGAAATAACTAGCATGGAGCCATGGACTGTTATCATTGAGGATAACTATTCTTTTAATTGAAGCTCTATACTTTTTTAAGAAGTTGACCAAGTTTGAGAATTTTGATAGTTTTTATCGGTATGTCAAGGTAACACTATTCTTTGCCATGATGTAGATTATGCATATGTTTGACAGTATTGCTTACTCCTCTGTAGGCACTTGACACTACAACACAAATACTCAATGATAGCATTCACGGATAGCGTTTTTTATAACAATGCTATAAAAAGTCAATTTTGAAAGACTTTGCAAATAAAAAACGCTAGTCAATTGGCGGGCATTTTGGCGCTCCCAAATTGTTTGGGTTTTTTGCGACTTTATCTCTCCTCTCCCCCCATTCACAACAGAACTCGCCTCTCATCTCCTTCGTGCTCGCCTCCCATCTCCTTCTTGCTTGCCTTTCTCTGCTCGACCTCTTGCTCACCTCTCATCTCCTTCGAGCTGCTCTCTCTCTCTGCGTCTCTCTTCCACAACTGCTACTCACTGACTCTGCGCATGGTAACCTCCGTTGGTCTTCTCTGTCTATGCTGGGCTTTCAATTCCTCCTTCAAATTTCCTTTTCTCCCACTTCACCCTTTCATCTTCACTGTTCAGCCATGGCGACCAAGAAATTATCTGAGACCTTCTCCAAGGCTCTGATTGAGGAAGTACAGAAATGGGGTGGAATGAAATAGATTGGGGTTAGCTTGAGGTACATGATGGAGTTTGGGTCTGAACCCACTGAGAAAAACTTGCTCATCTCTGCTCAGTTTCTTCACAAGGAGCTCCCTATTCGAATTGCAAGGAGAGATTGAGCTTGAGACCCTCCCCAATGGTTTGTCAGCAAAACCTGCTATTTTGAAGGTAATTGTGTTTTTGGTTTGATTTTCTTAATGGGTTTTGGTTTGTTTTGTGTTAATTGTGAATTTGCATGTTGGATTTTGGTTGTTTTTGTTGAATTTTGATATCTGGGGGTGTTGGTTTGTTGGGTGATTAATTAGGTGGATTTTGGCGTGGGTTTGGTTGATTGTATTTGTTTTGAATGACTTTGAGAAGGAATGAAGTTTAAGAAGCAAAACCGACTAAATGGGGTGGAGGTTCTAATGTAGATGATGTGTTTGAGGTCTGTCCTCTGTGGGATTTGAATTGGTGGTTCTGCATAATTAGTGAAATTAGTGGTTCTTGCAGGGTTAGCAACAACAAGGTTTGCTTCTACCTCCATCTCTTCAACAACAAGAAGGTTTGTCCTAGATGCAAAGGATCGTGGATGTTTCTTTAATGCTGAAAATGACAATAGATTAGTGGATGGAATTGCAGGTGCCATGATTGAGCTTGAACAACTCAATAAGCTACTTGATATGAATTCTGTACTTTTCAAGGGTGCAAAGTGGGAGGTATATCAATTTCATTGCATGTACTATTTAGATCGTTTTCTTCTCCTGAATATCAAAATAATTCTGGAATTAGTAAGGAATAGGTGTTGCTTGTAATTGGAATTTTCTGTTTGTGATCAGTTGGAAGAAACCAACTTGGCAGATAATTATACATTTAATTTGATTGATCCAGAACTTTTGTTTCTGCCTTCTCCTCAATATAGTTTGTATGATGTTTATGACATGGAGTTTTGCTTCAATCACCTATCTGGGGCTGGAGAACTGCTGTCACAGGTATTTTGAAATCGAATTTACTTGGTCGTGTGCAAATCTTGAGCCATGTGTAAACTGTATATTGTATCCAATGTATGTGGTCCTGCTGTTTTTTATTTGGGTTCAGAATCAGTGAAGTCTGTCTGATCATGTCCAAAATATATGTATTTACGCAAGATTAAGGTCTTATTGGCAATGATGCTACAACAAAAACACAAGACTATTATGCGTTACAGATGGGGGAATTTTGATATTGTTTTTTCCTCCATATCTATTAAAAACAAAGATGGCCGAAGCAATATGATTAGAATTCAACAATACCAAGGTTAGATTGAGCAATTTGAATTTTGTTTCCTACTAAGCATTTCTCAGTTAGGCGTTTCCTAAGTTGATTTCAGTTGTTCTTATGTTCAGTTGATTGCTTCAGGTTTTGTTGTATGTTGTTTTAATTGTTGTTCTTATGATTAATTCATTGTTGTAGTCGTTATTATGTGTTGAATTTTTAATTACTTGGTTCTTGTCTTTTGATCAATTGATTTTTTTAATTACTTGCTGATATTCTAATAGCTTTAGTTGCCATGTTCAGACACCAAGTTGGTGCAGTTAATTCCATTCATGTTGTGCATATATAATAGCTTGTATTTACTCAACGTAGAACTAATATTGCTATCGAGGAAGTAGAAAAAAGTATATCTCCAAAGGAGCGGTGTCTATTGTACTGATTGCACTGACGCTTCTAAATGAGTGGCATACCGGTGTCCAACATGACATATTCTTGTGTGACACATTGTGAAATGTAACATATTGTGAGAATTGATTACCCTAATCTTCCTTTCTAGATTACCCATGTCTGACACTCCACATTTGTGTCCTAGTCCGACAAGCAAACCAGTATCTGTGCAACCCAGGGTTGGAGGTATAAAACACAAACCAACAATAGACATAGCTATCTGGCTATTGTAGCCTCAAGCTGTAGAGGTGGCTATTGTAGCCTCAAGCTCTAGAGGTACCTATTATAACCTGAAAGTGAGAGCAAGATAAAGGAAGAAAGAAAGTCAAGTAAGTCAATCGTGAAAAGAGGAAAAATCCCATACAAAAGGCAAGGGCTCATACAAGATTATATGTTGATACATGCATGCCTTTGGTGGAGGCAAAGTAACATGTGTTAAAATTTATTAAAACAAATGAAACTGATAGGAAGTATCACAGATTCATAGGTGTGCGATCATTCAATTAGTTTTTTTTCAGAATTGAGATGCCCCTGACTTCATCTTCCGAAGCTTCCAACAATGGGAAATCGATACTTAAGTACTTTTGAATACAATTGGAAACTCTCCTTTTACCAAATCCCACAATAGAACAAAATAAATTTTGAGGTAGATCTTTATGAAATCTTGTTGTGCATAATAGCTTGAATTTTTTTATCGATGTTGTCAAATGATGGGTACTACTCAGTGTAGAACTAATTAATATTGTCACTGAGGGAGTAGAAAGACACCAACTATGGACAGTTAAACAAAGGCTTTATTACATTGGCAATTACTTCATAACCGATTTATGGATAGAGATATGGAACACAAACCAAGCAAATTGAATTACAAAAAAAGCCATGGCCATCTGGCTATTGTAGTCTCAATCTTTGGATGTTGCTATTGTAGTCAGAATTATTTTTTGCAGAGACAGAGAAAACATGAGCATGATAAACATAAGTCAATCATAAAAGAGGGAAATTTACATATAAAAGGCATGGGCTCACACAGGATTACATCCTAATATATGTTGCGCGTGCCTTTTCTGGAGGCTCGGTAGTGCATGCTCAAATTTATTAGCACAAATGAAACCTGTAGGGACTATCATAGCTTCATAGGCACGTGGCATTCACTGGATTTTTTCACAACTGAGATGCTTAAGTATTTTTTTTATACCAATAAAAATTTTCTTTTTACCAAATCCCACAATATAATAGAAAATAATTCCGAGGTAGAACTGATGAAGTCTTTGTTCTTTTGAAGTACTGATTTCTTTCTGTTTCTGTCGTTCTTCCTTTTGTTTTTCTCCTTATTTCCATGAATGATATATTTTGTTAGTTTAATTGCAACTATGTGGATTAATCAAAGAATGATGTCAACACACACATTCTCTCTGAAAACAAGTGAACTAAAATTTTTTCAATGAGTCAGTTTATTTTTATGCCTTTTCTTGTAGTCTATCTCATGTGTTTTTTTAAGTAACAAATTTTCTTTTAAGTTGAAAATGTAGTTAGATTGTGTTAAAAATACAAAATGCATATGCATTCGTTTGCAAATTATTGCTGCTTATTTTTGCCCGTCGAACATCTTTTTGGCTTAAAACAAAGAAAGGACCCCTTCTTTGCTTTTGATAATTAACATTTACTGCTAGGATTGTTTGTATATGATTTTTCATTTGAAGTAGCTCCTAAGTACCATTCTCTAACATGTTGGTTAATTCTGTTTGTGTTAAGTGGTTTTATAAGGTTAGCTCCCTATGAAGTTTGAACTAGCTCATTTTGTACTTCAGGTTAAAATGCTAGAAACGGAAAAGTCATCAATCCAGCAAAACTTGGATGATGTCATCGAGTTGGCTACAGAAAATAACATATCTGTTGTTGGCAAGTATGAAGAGGTAATTGGGACTTGAATAGTAATGCATGATTCTTCTCTTTTAACTTGCCTATGAATGCACGGTAGCTATTTTAGGAATGCTTCTGAAATTCATTTCATTAGTGACGTAGTTATATGTTTGTATATTAAGTGTAGTATTAGTACATATGGCAGGTCAGAATGATTGAGCCCTCAGAATTCTATTAAAGGCTAATGTATTGGATTTGGAGATAAATCTCCATTCAACTAACTGATTATTGCATCACTTTCTTATTTTTGTGAAGTAGGTTGAGTTAAGTTTATCTTTCTTGCTATAATATTTTGCAAATTTTCCTTTTTCATTTATGATTGATTCCAATTTTGATATCTTTTTCATTTTTCTTTTTCAGCTTCATCATGAATTTCAAAATGCACACAAGGAAAATAGTTTGCCTCTCAAAGAACCTCCTCTCAAGGCATCTATTGAAAAAACTGAGGTCTATTAGATTGTCTCCTAAATTATTTTCGCATGGTTGTTACGATTTTCATACATATTTGTTTAAGGTCTATCATGTACTTGAAAATGCATAGTTGATATCCCTCTCTGCATATGAATGTTTGATATAAAATTGTCTCTTTCTTAGCATATGAATTTCTTTGTACAGGAGGACTTTGACCCTGCAATGGAATTGTTGGCGGCACTGCAAGATATGGAATTGGAGATTCAGAGCTCAAGAAACACAGTTGAAAGTATTTCTTCAGTTACTGCAGAACTATTTCATTGCTTTGCTGAGGTATCATATATGCTTCTGGTGAATTCCAAAGGTCCTTCTGAAATAATTCTTGAACATTATTATAATATTTTACAAGGATCCTTTTAGTTTCAGCCATCATGTTTCTCTCCCTGCACTCACCAATGCAAGATCTTAAGATGATAGCATGTGAAAATGCTGCACTGGTAAAATCCTATGCTAGTGACCATCAGAAGATATATGCTTCTCTACAAAAGAGGATTGATAAACTTGAAAGTGATAAGGTGCAGCTTCAAAATACTTGATCAGCCCCTCATTTAATTCACTGAATAGTTATTGTCAAATTTTATCCATCGAGCAATGTTTATGAGTGCAGTGTACTTTCTACGACCAGTCTATTGATCTTAACAAACAGATTGGGGAACTGAGACTAAATCTGCAAGAAACTGAAAGCATATTGAGGGTGAGCTAATGTTTGATATGCGAGTCCCTTTAATTGCTAAGTGTTTACTCATTTTAAGTTTGTTTGTTTGTTTTTGTTGTAGGAGCTGTGCCAACAACATGATTTGGAGAAATATGGTTTCCTCTCTCAAATTGGAAATCTTGAAAAGGAAGTATCATGTTTATCTTCTAGTTGTTTAGCAAGGGAAAGGGACTCATTGAGAAAGGAGCTTGAGAAAACTAAACTGAAGTTAAAAGAAACATAATTTAAGCTTAAGAACAGTATGCAAGAAAAAACCAAATTGGAGGTCATCTACTTTCTTGCTTAACTTTCTTTGCTATTTTAGTTGGTTGAATTGTCCCCTTTGTTTATTGTTTCACTTGAGAAGAAACATAAATGGATTGTTGGAAACAAGTGCTATTAATAGAATATTTGCACTACAACACAGTTGTCTATTAATAGCACTTTATCATAGTTGTCTATTAATGCCTTGTTTGAAGACAATGGAATGCTTTTTGCTGGAATGAAGGCTATCATTTGTTTTTCCAACCAGTCATTGAATTTATAAACAACATTTAACTGTTGATATTTTTCTTTTTCTGATGTGGGTGTGCCTTGCATATTTTGCATTTTTTGCAAGATGGTAATAGACTAGTATGGAGATTTAATGATGCAACTAACAATTTTGAGCCAACTACTTCTCTCACTGGACATAGCCTCTCTGTTGTGTCATTAGTTGTTGGAGCCAATAGGCTCTACTCTGGATCCATGGACAAAACAATCAGAGTAAGTTGGTTATATAATCACATTTTCCTATTTACAGATGTGTATTGTTTTACTTTTGGTATTGATATTCTTAAACATTATGGTTCAGCCTAATGGTTGTCCAAAACCATGAGCTGTTTATGTTTTGCTCTATGGTTCTATTAGTTCTGGTTCACTATGTTCGAGTCTTTAGGGAAGAGTGAACTGAATAGGATTGCTTTCATCCTGCAGAAATAGCATCAAAATAGCTTCAGTAACTTATATGATCCTTCAATAATTAAAATACATATAACTTTATGCTCTGTTTTTGCAAATTATAGTAAAGGAACATAGGAAGTCAAGCAGCTAATTGCACTGAAGAAAGCTCTGATGGAGCCTGAGATGTATTTGTTACAATGGAAGAAAGCTCTGATGGTAGACATTTTGAATTCTGAAATTGTACCCAAAACATTATCAAAATACCAGAAACAAAAAGGGAGGAAAGAAAAAACCCAAAAATAATTTCCAAATGTGAACTTGTAGGAGGCATTGTAACTGTTGTTACACCAAATGAGAAAGCTTAGAAATTGGTGACGAGTGACGATCCGATAATAGAAGCTTATTCAGCTAATTGGTGATACTTAGCTAGACTTCGATAATGACAGAGAAAGAATAGAGAAAAAGTATATTGACTTTTCAAATTAATTGACATTTATGAGTGCTTCATTTATTTTGCCTTTTTCTTTGCACAGGTTTTCAAGTTTTTCTGTAATGACATCACCCATTATGGATTGCTGAGAATGTTGAAGGTCGTAAAGGAATATCTTAAACCTCCTCGCCACCAAGCTATGGGTAGTGAAGAAGATGATGATGACGATGATGAAGAAGTACTTGAGATTGATGAAACTGAAGAAATGGATGAACTGGAGCTAAAAATCAGACAGGGGGCGAAACAGCTAATTCCCAGCTTGTTCTTTTCAAACTTCGCGTTCTTACATTGTTGGAAACATACCTCCATACAAATCCAGGCAAGTTCTTTGTTTTGACTTATTGGTAAATCGATTGCTAGCATGCAGATTTTATTATCTATTTTCGGTCATGGTTTAAAATTCCTAATAACAATCTTGGCTTTGGTGATTGGACATTGACTAGTTGAGACTAATCTAGTCAACAAGGTCCAATCTTGAAAAGTTCAATTGAACAAGATTAGATGTATACCTTTGGACTGATTAGATAATTGAATCTGATGCTGAGTTCTACAGATTTTTGTCCATTCATGGTGATCTGTCAAAGTTTGTTGCCTATATACAACAGTTCAACAGATCTTTCATCGTCCAAACATACACTTTCAGCTACTTTAGCTTGCAATAAATTGATGGTATGATTAATTAATTTATAGGGTTATTTGTGAGGATAATGAGCTGAAGG
The DNA here is from genome assembly GCA_003290165.1 of Berberis thunbergii. Classification (NCBI taxonomy): domain Eukaryota; kingdom Viridiplantae; phylum Streptophyta; class Magnoliopsida; order Ranunculales; family Berberidaceae; genus Berberis; species Berberis thunbergii. The sequence continues at coordinate 664 of QNQO01004481.1, read as the reverse complement.
AAGTCTGTCATAATCATCTAATCCTTTCACAAAAAATAATTATATACATATATCACCAAGGCTGATGTGCAGCTATTTTGAGATTTCTTGGGTGGGATTGTTTGGTGGTCCTCACCTTTATGTTTGGCACATAACAGAGTTGTTTTATAATGATAATTGATTGTGTTTGGCGCATTTACAATTTATGCATTGACTGATTGGGTATTGGCTGCATTGACTGATTGGGTATTGGCTGCATATCCCTTCCTGAGCCAGCATTTTTATTTTCTCCGAGGCCTGTGAGTGAGCATGATGCAGCTGCAGTCAAGCTTCAGAAAGTCTATAAGAGTTACCGAACTCGAAGAAACCTTGCCGATTGTGCAGTAGTAGTTGAGGAGCTCTGGTTAGTACTCTCATTAAACTCTTTGTTTCACTTGAGTGCTAGTACTTGTCACTAAGTTTCAATAGTCTTATAGATTTGTATGTTTGAAATGTTGTAGGTGGAAAGCATTAGACTTTGCAGCTCTTAAGCAGAGTTCGGTATCTTTCTTCAACATAGAAAAACATGAAATTGCTGTTTCGCAATGCTCAAGAGCAAGGAAAAGGGTTGCTAAGGTTGGAAAGGGTTTGTCCAAGGATGAGAAAGCTCAGAAATTGGCCTTGCAATACTGGCTTGAAGCTGTAA